>JAUZSU010190602.1:0-23757 GCA_034780255.1 Parotocinclus maculicauda
AGTAGTATTGGTATTAATAATAGTAGTAGATTTATTGGTATAACAGTAGTGTAGTGTTGGTAAGAGTAGTATTGGTATTAATAATAGTAGTAGATTTATTGGTATAACAGTAGTGTAGTGTTGGTAAGAGTAGTATTGGTAGTAATAATAGTAGTAGATTTATTGATATAACAGTAGTGTAGCGTTGGTATTAATATTACTATTAGGGTTGTAATAATACAAAATAAAGTATTTTAATGTTAAATGTCTCCTTCTGGTCACCTTGAACTGGCATTGTTAAATATTTTAATGTACAGATTTAAGTATTCACAGTTTAATGTTTTAAATTAAAAGCAGAGAATGACACACAAGTTTCTACTATATAGATAATGTTAGCTGAACTATTTTAAGCTATGTTTTGATTATTAGATTACTTGTTGATTATGATGCCACTTGCCAGTTTTTTGGTCAAAGTAAAAGTAGCTCAAACTAATCATGTGAGTGTTTGATTATGTGTGCTGTGTGACGTCCTGTAAAACATTCATCGTTCCTCATTTATAACTGCACACCGTAATGAGCTTTAATTTTAATGCCAAGTCTTTAATCAAATCATGATGAAAATGTTCAAAGTGAGAATGAATACTGCTGAAAGTGTTACTCCTGATGTTTAACCTTTTCTCATCAGCAGGAAGGAGAAGGTTTTATATTAAGAAACGTCTGAAATGAGCCGTGACTTCTGCAGCTCTCTGTTCTCAACCTAATTTCATTTCTTTTTTTTTTGCTTGTGCAGAGCAGCAGCAGTTTCCCCGTCTCATTCAATTTCTAGCTCTTGATTAACAACTTGATTACATCTTTAAATATTTCAGGTTAAACACTTAATGATCATCAACATTTGTAATGTTTGTCACCTAATGAGAGCGAATGATGCGCTTCACAAAAAGTGGTGAGTATTTTTTCACTGATGACATTAAAGACGTGATGAGAACTTTTTTAGGAAAGGGAATTGCTTTAGTTTGCATCTGGTTTGCTGTTGACAGGTCAAGCCTTTGTGTATAAAATTACATGAACTTGGCTTTTACTAATATTTAAAGTGGTTTATAAATTCTAGATGTTTTTTCATTGGTTTGGAGTCAGATTCTTAAAGTCCTACAGCATCTCTCAGAGCCTCGCCTTCCTCCTCTTCTCATTCTAGTCCTTTTGCTATTTCCAAATCCCTCTCATTTCATCTCTCTTGGGGTTGCCATTGACTGATGCTAAGTGTGTGTGTGTGTGTGTGTGTCCCTGCAGAATTGTGGGGAGCTAATGTGGAGATTTTGGACTTTCTCTTAGGCTTGGGTGTCGCCTAAAACTCTGACTGAGGGAGATGCTTGCAGAACTCCTGCTCCTGCCCCCGGATTAATGCTAAGACCTGAACCTTCCTCTACCACACACACACACTTGACATTTTCTTTTCATCTCAGCACCCTAATCCCAACACTTATCTCACTCTTTATCTTCACCAAGTGCCTAAATACCTTATTTGCAAAATATTTTATGCATAGTTTAATATTTTTTTAGTATTCAGAGTTGTATATCTGGATGGAAAACATTTTAATCTTTGGTGGACAAACTTACAGAACTCGTATGCATGTAAAAATGCACAGACAATGCTAGTAAATTTTACTCCACCTAAAGAAGAGGCTCTCTATTTCAGATTCCACTTTTAAATATAAACACACATGAAATGTTCTGTTATGTGGTATGGTATAAAATACTTTTTTTTTCATTTTGTTGATCTTTATAAACAGCTTAAAGAAAAGTAGTTATCTGGAATGGTAGACCATTTCATAGCATGAAAGAATGTATTTTCGAGGTGTTTTAGGTATTTTCTTCCTTGAAGATGGCCGATATATACATTCAAAAATAGAGAAACATAACTACATAACTTTTGGAGGGTAAAACCTGAATGTGCACTATTTAGTTCCTCAGGACTTTTTTATAATGTATAATTTATAGATTAACTGTAAACATTTTATTATTGGGTAATAGTAATAATAATAATAAGTTAAACTTATTTAGCGCCTTTCACAAACCCATGGTCACTTATGCGAAAACAGAAACAAAACAGCAGAAACAAAGAAAGAAAGAAGAAATCCAGCAAGAAGTGGCAGCAAAACAAAGCACACAGCTTCTGGCACCGGAAAAACTAATGGGGGAACGTGTCCTGCACAGTGATGCAACTGTAAATTTAAAACATTTAAAAAACTGCCTAGAATATTGAAAATTTACAATCACTTTACAATTAAATCCAACAATTACAATGCTTCAGAATATGTATCTTTTTTGCATTGTTGTGTCATCCCATCTATGTCTTGAATATTTTTCATAATAATTTTCTGATATTTTATTATTAAAATACACATTTTAATCGCGTCCCCAGTCAGTCCTGTTACCCTAACACATTTTCTCTAACAAAAATGAGAGAAAATACCAAGTCACAGTAGATCATGGGAAGATCAAAAGTAAGTTCACATTTTTTTCCTGTATATTTGATGATATTTTAAATATAACTGAGATGGTTAATCTCATCTTACTACCCTGTTACTGAAATAATTTTAGATGTTATTTATGTATTGTAAAAATATACATATTAAAAAGTGCTATACATTTTCATTGGCTTGACTTCATTATTATCTTGTCCAGGGTTTACTTCTGACTGCCCCAAATGAGCACCAGGAACACATGACCCTGACTGGAACAAGTGGGAATTAAAAAGGTGGATAAATAACAAGAGAAATGCTTTATTATTAATCATTGCATCACTCTTGGTCAGTCCTGTTGGTTATGTTTTCACTCCATAATAGTATTAGTGATTACTAAATTGCTCCTTGGTGTGAATGTGATGGCCTGTGATGGCCTGTTGCCCTGTCTAGGGTCTGTTACACTCCAGATCCACCACAAGAACATCACCAGCCTGAGGTTTAGGATGTACTATCAATGTTTAAATGCCTGTTCCCATAAGTGGTAGATCTTTTTCTTTAGATGCATGCAATCTGTAAAGTTTATATTTGATTTATTTTTGACAATTAATTTCTCTTTGTCCTTTCTACCCCATAAAATGGTATCTTTGTTACCTGAAGCTGTAAAACTTGCACTAATTTTGTTTTTGATACAGCCCTACAAAAAAGTGAAGCTTTTTAGGCACTGGATATAAAACTGAGGAAGTAACCTGTTTAAGGTCCTACATTTTTGACCTAGTCAATCTCAGAGCCACTTCCAAAGTCTACCATCCCTTCCACGCTTCCCAGGCTCCTGAAAGTTAGTTGGCATAGAAACTGAATAAGAAACATATTTAGAGAAAAAGAAAGCCAGCTTTTTTTCATTCAGCACATCAAAAGACTGTGGAACCCCATTACCTAAATCTCCTTCATCCTCCCGTTTGCTTTTGTCGTCTAATCTGCTTTGTATCTCTGCAAATCCAGGATCGGGATAAAACAAATGAATCAGGCCGGTGTGTAGAGGACGGACGCTAAAAAGTGGCCTAAGGGAGATGAAGGCAGGCAGAAATAGGCCAGGCCACTAGGAACCCGTCCTCTCTCTTTTTTGATCCTCTTGGATTTTTTTCTCTCTCGCATAAGGGAGGAGTGAGGTTTATACCCCGAGATCCTCGCCAGCGGAGAAGAAGAGGACATTTTCAGGAACGAGGCTGGACACCGGCGCTCCAAATCACCTCACAATAGAACTATTAGTCTTCTCAGATTTGCTGCGACTCCTTTGTCGACGTGAACCACAAGGACTGTTCAGGCTAAGTGAAAGGGAGTGTTCAAACCTGCAGCGATAACCAGATATCACCGCTTCTGCCTTGTGCAGATCAATGAGAGACAAATCACCTGGCAAACATCTCTCTAAATAACACACACCTCATCCATACAAACAACACACACACACACACACACCTCCTCCCACTATCCTCATCCACTAATCTATAGCAGACAAATTAGCCTGGCAAACAGATCGGGAGAGAAAAGATTTACTCTGTGCCGGCTAATTACATCAGCTCATTAAGAGTCTTTAAGAGGCTGTGATTAGAGATGTTTGTTCACACTCTGCGTGGTGTGTTTAATGAGCGCCAGTTTATCACCGGGCCGCCTCAAGCGCCCCATGAGTGTGTGTGGGACCTAATCAGCCGATCGGGCTTCATCAATGTTTAAAATGCTATCGAAGCCTTATGGTGTTAAAAGAATCATGAGTCTTAAAGGCTCCACAATAGGGATGAGACCTCATTGAGCACTGCAGATTTACGATTGCAGTTTGCACGCATTTGTTACATTTGTGGGGAAAAAAGCAAACACATTTCTAGCAAGGTGGAAAAAAACAAACTGACATAATGTCTTCCTGACCTCACATGCATCAGACTAGACGTGTTTGGTGCCCAAAGTTTGTTTCTTTAGACTTGCACTGGACCTGCAGACGTGTCTGACATATAATGAGTAATAAATATATGATTGTGCGTGTATACAAGTAAATAATAATCAATTATCAGTGTCAAGCGATGTTCTGTTCTAATAATACCTCACTCACTCCCAGCTGTGCCTTATGGCTGGGTTGAGTCATAAGCTGGATATGTCGGAGGCTGAGAATCTGCAAAAGTGATTCCTATCGGCCCTATAAAGGAATGGCATGCCATCCAGGGAGCTTTTTATGTCCCTGACCAAGAATTTAAGGGGGAAGAATAATGTACATCTGCGTCTCGGTGGGTAAGACTGTTGCCTCATGGCGTGAAGGTCCTGGGTGCAATCCCCAGGTGAAGTGGTATGTGGCCTTCCTTTGTGGACCTTGCATGTTCTCCCTGTGCCCGCGTGGAATTTCTCTGGGCTTTTCCCCCACAATCCAACCCATGTCTAGGGTTGTTCCTGCTGTGCACTCTGTGCCACCAGTGAGGCAGCAACACTGTCCAGGATTCAGTGAATAGATGAGTGAATGTTTCTTTTTTAATTAAATCTCTGCTTTTTACAACTTGAGCTAGTGGTGCACAACTCCAGCAGGCCAGGTATGAGCCATACCTTTAAGTTCTATACTTTTATACTTTACTAGTTACTATCAGCATGAAGCTAATCTACAGACACACTGGTTTTCTGCCAAAATGGCAGTAGGTCATTAGAGCATTTCTCTTGACAGTGGAGATTGGGGACTTGATTGGAAAACGTGACTCTTTTGACTAACATAGATAAAGGATTCGACTTGTACTTGGTATTCCAAGGACATTGACAGTTCATTTTACCCTGAATGTTTTGAGTATAGCCCCAGGTATAAATATTTAAAATTACAATTCAATATTATATTTAACATTAAAATCTTCATATATCTCCCAAATCGACTTTTATAATTCAGCCAAGTTTAGCGCTGTTTTGTTTCACTTAGCTTATTAAATGCTCAGTTCTAGTACAGTTCTTTTTTTCCGGCTCTGGTTGTTTTCGGTACGTTTCGGAGTCTAGCTGCGTGACTCGTTTCACGAAATTTGATTCACAGTGATTCAGATTCACAATAGCTCTCACTTGGTACAGATCTCTGCTATGTTTATCATCTGTTTCTTTGTTTTTACATCTACAGTACTGTATTTTTAGTGCAAATAAATCCCTGTAAATCCTAAACAAGTTAGTACTGACAGCCAACCAAAAGGAAAACGGGAACTGGATCCTCCAGAACACAGGCTGCTGGTAGCATTAGTAACAACACCCTGAGTTGACCAAGTGAGTGTCCTGCTTTTACTTTACTAAATCAGGGAGTTCCTGTACAATGAAACGCCATTAAAATGTAGAATGCCTTATACAGTGTGGACTTTCTGAGGATCTGGAATGGATGTATTAAATTTTCATTGCTTGGTACTCCACAAACCTTCTGGACCAAATTAACATCGAAGAACTAGGTACCGCTGTATAATAACTGTGAAAACGTGTAACGTGCATCACATAGATAACTGAGCAAACCTGAGAGAGGAAGTCAGATACAAAGGTGTGTTTCCCAGCTCAAACAAGGAAATCAACCAAACATTCAGAGTGGAACTCCACCCCATAGAAGGCTGTGGACCCCAGTGAACCTCTTCTGGACCCCATGAGCAGCATAAAGTGAAGGTAATTTAGCTTTGGTACAATATTATAGTTATCTTGGTAGGTTTCTAGAATTTATTGTGTTACAAGTTTAGGCATCTCTTTACATGTTTTGCTGATTTTTAAAAAAGTGGGAAGCACAGTCTCTTCATAGAGAAAAGGTCATTTCAGTGTGGAGTTTGCATGTTCACTCCAGGTACTCCGGTTTCCTCCCACAGTCCAAAGACATGCAGGTTAGGTTAATTGGTTTCTAAAAAAGTGTCCTTAATGTGTATGTGTGTATGTGTGTGTGTGTGTGTGTGTGTGTGTGTGTGTGTTTGTGTGTGTGTGTATGTGTGCACGGGTTGGATCGGGAGTAGGCAACCTAAGATAACCTATGCAGAGAACAAGCTTAAATACAATAATCATTTTATTGTAATGCCCCGTTTTAATGAAACAAAAGTTTTAAGATACTAGTTCTCTCAAGCTTTTTTTTACAAAGCTACATTTTAAAATTGATGCCCCCCAAAAACTATGCCCCCTGACAAGGTTTTTACCTTTTGAAACTGGGCTACTAAACAACTTCTAACAAGTTTGCATGCATTAAAACAGAAGCATCAGACGGTCAAAGGTACTTTTTACACACACACGCACGCACGCACGCACGCACACACACACACACACACACACACACACCACATCTACAGAGATGATACGTGGTGGGTCTGTTCTGATACCAGAGTACCTAAGGTGTGTTTCCTTCGTCTGAACGTCGCTCCCCCTGAGAAAAAAAGCCTCTTTCTACCCACAACCCCCTTCTGCCCCGCGGCGGTGCGTTTCACAACGGTTTGGGAAATGGATGCCATTTATAACGGCAGCCCGCCCCCCTCGACTTCCGCCGTGTTTCGAGACAAAGCGAGAGTAGGTGCCCCCCTTCACCTCCTTTCCCGTTTCTCCATGCTAATGTCACACAATTACCTCTTAACCGCTCAGACAAAGTGCGCACGGGGGAAAAGTGACATCAAATCAAAACTGTCACAGGTGATCGAGCCCAGTCATCGAGAGAGCCGCCTCCGCCTCTCCGCCTGTCACACCGGCAGGTGCGGGAACGCCGGCAGTCGGCCCGAGCGCGCCTGTATGAAAGATTTGAAATGATAACAGGCTGTTAATATCACAGCAACACGCTCTTCTCATCAGCCCTTAATGTCAATGCACGGCCCAGCCCTAAGATGATAAATCACCAGACTTCCTTTTTCTCTCTCTCTCGCTCTCTCTGTCTGTACCAATCTCTCTCTGCCTGTACATCTATCTCTCTCGCCCGAATCTCCCTGGGAGTTGAGCTGGCAAGCATGGAAAATGGACTGCTCGTCGCTAATGATATTCAAAAATGATAGAGGCGAGATTGAAAAAGCGTTCCCCTCTGAACCATGCCGAATGTGTACCTAGCAAAGCATCGCTTTTTTTCTTAATAGAGTTTAGGGGACACTGTCAAACCTGCCGTCTGTTGTCAATGTCAACTTAGCACCTACCTTCAGCAGGCTCAGCCCGGCTACTGACGGATTACGCCATATTAGCCTACTCTAATATAGCAGCGTTAGCACTGTGTTCAGTTGCAAATGGTGGGAATCTTAAAATTAGTTTAAACTGTGAAATGATTGGGTTTTTTACTTTAGTAAAAGTTCTGATAACCTCCTAATACTTTGTGTTAAGTGGTTAAATGCAAGTGGGTGTAAGGCTTATATAAGCTTATTTACTTATTTAAGCAGAAGTATAAAAGTACCTACAGAAAAAAAATGGTGAAAATGACCTGCAGGTACGGAGCCATGACACTGAGGGTACATAATGGTTTATACTACAACTATGTAAATTATATTTACTACATTTTCATCTTTATCTAACCTCAACAGCAACAGAATTCCAACATTTCAGATAGGAGGAACCAAATTCAACAAAATACTTAGTTATGATCGACTTTCTGAATAATTTTTGCCCAACAAACAGCAGCTTCAACTATTTTTTTTTAGTTACACTCCACTATACTATGTTATTCAAAAATACTCATGCAATCCTTTTAGAAATATTATTCTTTTTAAATACACCTCTTATATTCCAGACATAAATAGAATTCATCATCTGAGGATTACGTATAAACCTCTAGAGTCTGATTGATAAAAAGAGTATCCGGTTTTTAGGGGGTGTAGAATGCATTTATGCTGAACAGTAAATTTTTTATTAGACTCTATTTATAGTTTATATATAGTTTTATACTTTCGGAACCTCACGCGTGACTCCCAAACCTGAGTGAATGCTAAAGCTTTCTTGACACATCTGGGTGTCTCTGTAATGCATCATAGCTGGATCATATAAACATCTGTAGAGGTGTACCTGCTCTGTAAGAGCGCCATAAAAATCTTGATATGCGCGGCTACAAAAAGAGAAATGTGACAGACAGAGCCAAGGCGTTTGTATAATATTTGGCGGTTTACCTGTATAGACCTAGGATTCTGATTTTCCATTTATTAAATGCCTGATTAGAACGGCAAAAATAAACAGAAGGATGAAATTGATAAGTAAGTAAGCTAAACAGCCTGTTTGAAATAGTAGTGACTATAACATACATATTTTTTCATGTAGTGAGTAAGAACAAAAAGTGTCAATTAACTGAATTAATCAAGTAAAGTACAGGTACCTAAAACTATTTTGAACTACAGTGCTCACAAAAATTTATGAAATATTCCTGAATTTTTGTGAACATTATGTTACTACATTATGTTTTACATTTAACACCTAAGCCACCCAAGCAGGTTTGGTCCTTTTTTGAGTCTTGGTCCTTCCAAGTTTTCTTCCTTATAACCTTTCTAAAGTTTTTCCTTTCCACTGTTACACTAGGCATGCTCAATTTGGGATTGGGATTGGGATATTAGAAGATAATATGAAATGTAAAGTGGCTTTCCAATATAAAAAGCACCAAATAAATCAGTATGATTTGACTAAACACATTTAGTAGAGTACTTGTACTCTATGTAGTACTTAATGTAATACTTGTAATGTGTTGCTTATCAACTCATTACTTAACATTCAGCAGTAACAGCAACGGGGGAGAAGCTGTAAGATCATTATTAACCTCCTACTGTAGACCACAACTCTTAATTTTAGTTCTGCATTTCCATCACTGTATGGAGCTCAAGATTACTGCCTTAAGTTTAATTAACACCTTGACCTGTAGTATTACATTATGAGGTAGTGCAGCTTTGTTTTTGTAACTATTAAGTACTGCTTGCTGCACATTCCCCCTTTTAACGATCGTCAAATTTATTTCTGATTGGCTTCTTGCTGTGACATTAGTGCCAGCTTTAGATGCGCATCCATCATGAGGCAGTGAGTGGGAAATTACAGCTGCGTTACTGCACAGCATGAGGCTCCATACACACACACACGCGCACACACACACACACACACACGCACACACACGCACACACACACACACACACACAGGGAATCAGTGCGAGATGTTTGCATAGATAGTCCCAACCACATACTTCTATTCTGTAACTTAGCCAGTGGTGAAAATAACTGAGTACCAAAAAGACAGGAGAGCTAAGTGTAGTGGTTCTGAATTGGTTCTGAACCGTCCGTTCTGTTTTGGTTCGTGCAGGACGGAGCCCAGATGCCGTTCCTAAACCCAAGTTAATTGTAGAACCAGTTTTCTGTGCCACAGACTGACTGATATTCAGTTTTGGTGGGGTTTTGCAGGCAGAGATATTTGTTTGTTGCAAAACCTCCCAAATAAAACATTTAGTAGATTAAGATGTGATATTTAATGAAATTCTGTTTAATTCCTACCACTAGGAAGTAAGATGTCTTTTATAAACAGACACTACAAATGCGCAGTGGTGATCTCATCCCATAAACAACGGAGCGGCGCAGACAGGGTTGCCAGATCCCACTAGAGTAACAACCAGGTCTATTACATTGGCAACATTAAAAATAAATTTGTATTTCCTTCTGTTTAACAGAGAGAAAAAAAGAAAGGATAGGAGAGAAAGTTCAACATACGCAGCTACACTTTAGAAACAAAAACGTGCAACCTAAAACGGCCAAAAGCCGGAAGTCACTTAGCCTTTTTTTTCGAAGAACACACACAGAGAATAATGCAGAGAACAAATATTCAAACGTTTAAGAGAAAAGCAGGGATGCTGAAAATGTACACAGGGTCAAGAGCTTCATTTTTTCCAAGTATGTGTGAAGCTAATGAAAGGTACAATACATTACTACTTTCACCCCTAAATTTAACCCTATAACTTTTAATAAAGTATGGTGGCATCGCCTTGCAGCTCTAGTGATCCAGGTTTGAGTAATCAGCCGGAATTTCTCTAAGGCTGCAAGGAAAGCTCAGTTTCACCTAAAATGTGAAAAAAAATTGTACAGTTGTGTTAACATTTTATTGACTACAAATGTGTTAGAGCATGTTCACCTCGAAGACAAGTTTGTTCAGAATCAGCCAGTTATCACAAAATTTAATCACTCAATTTAAACTTCTCATACATTCCTCTAGCATCAATGCCATATATTTTATAAATCACTTTCTGAGTTGGTTTAGCCCGTAGAAGCTGAGAGTACATTCATGTCAATGGGACTGCATGGAACAGTTTTTTTTTTATTTCCTCTAAACTCGAAGGTCATTGGATAAATGCCATGATTTTGTCCCATCTCTGGGGGTGAATGGGGCTGTGGGCGGCCTTGGCAGGCCTGGATGCTGAGATTCTGCGTCATGATTGGAGGATCAGTCAAAAGACTAAATCCTGTTCAGATATTTTAAAATCTACACCGTCACTTAATCAATAGGAGCCCAGTTTTATTACAGATTTTACAAGGGAAGTCCAAAGACAAACTGCAACCCATTTCTTAGTATTTGCTTGGTGAAATGACTTGACTATTTCCATTGTTTATTTCTTACATTGTAAATAAAACACTTATAACATTTCCTTGTTTTAGTTGAACATAATTTTAACATTTCTGTGTTTGAGTTTAATATTGTTTCATTAGTTCGTTGTTGGACAGTACACTGCTTCAGCTCTATAAACTTTTATCGTTAGTGGTAACAATTATAGATTCATCTGCAGATATAGAAAGGATTTTCTGCTCTTTAAAAAGACTTAAGTCTTACACCTGTAACACAATGAAAAAAGGCCATATAAGCAGCCTAAATCTGCTGGTCATTAAGAGGATATTGGGTCCAGTCCCTGGAAAAGACGCCTACTTGGTACAAACCGTTTTCATGAAAAGGAACTGTGATGAGGACAATGTGTTCTTGCCCATCACCAGCAGTGTATGCGTGATATACTTACCTGTTATATCTGCTTGTCATATGTTTGTTATGTCTTGATTGATTTGCTTGTATTTTCTGTTCTTGCTTCGTGCAAGAGGATAACCCTCTCCTTAGGTTAGGCTGTAGGGCCCACAGCTTACCCAGTGGGGGCGGCTTAGGTAAAACTTGTATAGAGATAAGTTATGTCTGTGTGTTTGTGTAAAGCAGATGACCAGTAATTGTATATTGCCTGGTGCTTAGCTGTTCTTAAACAGTTACCCTCGGGGGTTGGCACGCCCTGGGAAATGGGAATGGTATAATCCACTTAATGGGGTGGGGCTTGGCCCATAAGGGGGTGTACTATGGGGTTCTCACTTTTGGGTTAAGCTCGAGCGGACTCACCTGACGCTGTGGTAGGGCACAGGAATTGAGTTGGACATAAAATGTATTTTTGGTTGGTGTGTCTCTCTACTGCATGTTAAAGTTCTGCAATTTGAACTGAACTGGAAGCGTCAGCATGGTACATCCACACCCTAACATGCCCAACCTCACTACCTGGTGATTTTGTGTCTCCCTGTTTGGGGGTTTGGCAAAACATTGTCACAGGAACGGAGGGCAGAATTTACCTATAAATAAATTGATCCGTTTTATGATGTAAGCTGACAATGAAATCTCTGAAAGACCAGCAGCCTTCACTGGTGTGCATGTGCTATTTGATGGACTGGCCTCGTGTTCAGGATTGGTTCCGCAGTACGACCAAATAAACGTACACAAGCAGCCCGAGTTAATTTAGATTTGCAATGGAATTACAAAGATATCATGGTATCAAGCATCAGAAGAATACACAAATCAAGAATCACGTTCTCCAGCTGGACATAAGGTCTGAAATGAAAAGAAATCACACAGCTATGCAGGGAATGAACTTAAACATGCTAAATTAAGTGTCTGCGTGCATGTTGAAAAAGGTTTGTGTTATAGCTTAGGCTGAGAACTTAACAAACATGGTAATGATTCGTAAAACTGTGGCTATAAAATGCAAGCAGAGACGTGACGTGAAAAAGTTTGTTTTCTGCTAAAGACTACAAGCTGTGTGTTGCTTTACCTGCATACTGTATGAGCTTTAAGGTGTTTAATAGGTGCTACAGCGTTACCTAATGACAATCAATGTTTAGTTAGCTAGTTAGTTAGTGTCCATAACTAGAATAATTCCCTATTGGTTGCTAATATTTTCTTTTACGGTGTGTGATCATTAATGTGTGTTTGTAAGAACCACGGCGTTGTGTATTCCCTGGAGAGAGTGAATGTGTGGAACCGTGTTGCCATGAAGGGGTGCACCTGGTTTGCAACAATGTTTAGGTAGGTTGTTTTAGAGTTGCAATCTGATCAGTGTGTATAAATATTGGAGATTCGCTGTATCTGTTCAATTGGTGCAGTTTTAAAAATATTTTAGGCTTACGGTTAAATATTGCTTTATATTAATTATATTTATTTCATATTTTATTTCCTGATCACTGACATTTTACTGACAGCATTATTATTATTATTATTATTATTATTATTATTATTATTATTGAGAGTATATTAATTAATCAGTGATGTTTCTGGTGCGGTGTTGTGTAAGGTGGATCACACACTGGTGAGATCAAGCCCTCACTTTGTCGGTGCTGCGCTACACACTCCAACATTCGTACAGCTGTCACACTCTTAATTGCCTGCATGACCCTATCCTCCTCTCTGACAGCCCTCTAATTAGCCCCAGCGTGTGTGTGTGTGTGTGCGTGTGCGTAACTGCAAAAAATACCTTAGCCAAATCAAGATCAAGTGCATATAAGGGGTAAATTAATATACCTGTGATGTAAATCTACAATCACACACGTTTTTCGCATTGATTTTTAATCTGAAAGCAGGTTGGTCAGGATTTGTTGCTTGTCTTGTACGTTACAGATTTGGAGATAAAATGGCACCAGACAGCACATGGTGAATCCTTTCTAGAGTCTAGCTTTGACTGAAATGCACAAGCTTTATCACTGACATGAATCATTCATGTTACTTCAGTTCAGTTTCATGTTTCCCAAAACGTGCAGGCTGATCAACAGGACGACAAAAAGGAGAAAAATAATTAATTTACTGATTCAACACACATGCTCGAGTTTAGAGAGTCGACTCACTTATGCTCTAGAGAATTAGCTTGCTCTGGAGAGTTCAGACTTAACTTGGAATCACACACTAGAGGCTCGACTCAAGCTAGAGAGTCAGGATTTGGACTCAAAAGGTTAATCTGGAACGTACTCTAAAGACTAAAGACTCAGGACCTGACTCAGTCTCACATTCTAGACACTTGAGACATGCATTGTACTGCAAAGACCTAGAGCTTACACCACACTCCAGAGACTCAACTTAGACTTGTACAACCCCAATTCCAATTAAGTTGGGATGTTATGTAAAACATTAATATGATGATTTGCAAATCATTTTTAACCCATATACAATTGGGATACACTATTATTGCTGAAAGGTACATGCAGATTTTGGAGCAACATATGCTGCCTTCCAAGCAACGTTTTTTTCAGGAACATCCCTGTTTATCTCAGCAAAGACAATGCCAAGCCACATTCTGCACGTGTTACAATAGCATGGCCTCATAGTAAAAGAGTGCCGGTACTAGACTGGCCTGCCTGCAGTCCAGACCTATCTCCCACTGATAATGTGTGGCACATTATGATGCACAACATATAACAACAGAGACCCCGAACTGAAGTTGTACATCAAGCAAGAATGGGAAAGGATTCTACCTACTTAAGCTTCAACAAGTAGTGTTCTCAGTTCCCAAACGATTACTATGCGTTGTTAAAAGAAAAGGTTATATAATACAGTGGTAAACAGGCCCCTGTCCCAACTCTTTTGTAATGTGTTGCAGGTATGAAATTCAAAACGAGTGAATATTTGCAAAAAAGGAGATGTCTTTCACTCGCATGTCAGAAACTCGGTTTGGAATCACACGGTAGAGACTGAATCAGAGACTAGACAGTCAAGACTTATCTTGGATTTGCACTCAAACTCACTTTAGAGACTCAAGATTTAGAATTGCAGACTTAAGTCAGACTCACACACACGAGACTCTCCTCAGATTTACACTCTAGAGACATGAATTAAACTCATTTATTTGAGACATGACTTGAGACATGTCTTGGAGAAACCAGAGACCCACTTCAGACTCACTTTAGAGACTCAGTACCATAGTCCGGGCTTGCATATAAAAGACTCAAGATTTGACTCTGAATCACATTCCAGGGAATCAAGAGAAAAATTGGATTCACTTGTTAGAGACCTGACTCGGGCTCACACTCTAGACACTCTCATGCTAGAATGTCACCTCAGACTCTAGACTTGGGTCAGACTCACTCAAGAAACACAAGCTGTAAGACTAGCATATTGAAGACTTAAGACTGATTGACATTCTAGAGACTCGAAACAGGAACTGTACTCACTTGATAGAGACTTGACTCAAGCTCGCACTCAGAATAAAAACTATATTTGGACTTGTACATTAGAGGTTCAAACTTAAGACATGATGTGGACTTCCATATTAGAGACTCACACTAGAGACTCGATTTGGACAGACTTGACTTGGACTTGCACACCAGAGACTGGAGTCGAGTCAAGTTTTATTTCTATAGCTCTGTTTATAGTATAACATTGTCTCAAAGCAGCTTTACAGTTTTACATAATTTATTATTAGATTAATATTCTATTATTATCTATTAAAAGATGTATATAATCTAATAATCTTAAAATGTAGGGCCATTTACCAAATTAAACAAGCAAAGTGGCAAGGGAAAAAAACCTAAACGTTATAAGAAAAAAACCTGGGAAGGACCAAGTCTCATCAAGGAACCAAACCTCCTTGGGTCGCTCAGATATGAATTTTAAGAATTAAACTAATTTATGTCAACACTTGGCTCCTGGAGATGGAGATGGCAAGTGGCAAAATTAGGAGAAAAGGGAGGATAATACTATCGAGTCATCAGGTGATAGCTTTAGTGCAAAAACTATAAACAAAACACAGCAACAATGGACCAGATTTAGGCTTAAATGAGAATTGTTTAAAACAAAAATCCTGTTACTTTGAGCGTTGGTTAACCTCTGACTTTCTGTCTTTGCTTCTCAAATCATTTATTCATGTTTCCTTTTATCTGTATCCTGATAGAAGACTATTTCCACATGCTAAAACTCTTTAAACGCTCCGTTCCTTCTCCTCCACCAAAAAAAAAACACAATTAAAGTGAAACGAGCGAAGTTCTGCAGAGAAAAGGGGCCATGCAAATGAAATGCTAATGACATGCTAATGAGAGTGGAGGGGGTAAAGTTTGGTTAGTGAGCGGTGCGGCGAGGAAAGCGTGCGATGCCTGGGTGAGCAGTGAGTACGCCTGGTGCCATGCTGAGTGCCAGAATGTTTCGTTAGCAAGAGAGAGAGAGAGAGAGGGCGAGAGGGAAACGGCGACGATGCCTTGCGGGCTAATGAATGTTGATTGATTTCCAAATTAAATTTCACAACTGTTCCTTCTCCTGCTCTCTCACTCCTGTTGTGTTCGTTCCTTACATTTTCTTGTTTTGGTTGGCTCATTTATGAACAAAGTTGCATTTATTGCATTTTGTCGTTTGAAATCACCCATCAAGTTTTATTTGTCACGTACAAGCAGATCTACTAGTGGAAACAACAGAGTGAAACGCTTGGTAGAGCTTACAAATAAATGGAGACGAGATGAAACGAGAAAAGTTTTCAGTAACTGGACAAGACGGGAAATAAAGGTGCTATAATGCAACAGAGAACAAGACCAACAATAAATATACCGGCAACAGACTTTAGAACAGACTCGATAACGATTTAAATAGGTTAAATACTGTAAGTGTGTGAAATATAAACAATTAGGAGAAAGTCCTGTGGGGTTGCAGTAGAACGGAAAAACTCCCTAACCCCCTTAACTCCCTCAAAAAGGGAGCTGAGGATAGATATATATATATATATATATATATAATTAAACTAAGTTATGTAATTAATAAGTTAACAACAGTTTAAATACTAAGAGAAGAGAGAACAATAAATAAAGTACATTTTATCCATATATAGATTATAATAAATTAAAGAGCATGCCAAATTATGAAAAGAACACTAAAAGATAGAATGTAAAACTATACAATATTTAAAGACAATGGAATATATAAATAAAATATTAAAAACAACTACATGGAGAACATGCTTAAAGAAAACTGAAGATCAATCCAAGAATATGAAATTTTAAAATAAAACTATTAAAAAACACTAAAGGGAAATATTAGCTTTAATTAAAGTATATTTTAGGATTTAGGCTTATAAACACTTTTGGGGGGCTTACATTTATCAGGATAGAAACAGACTGAGAAAAAAAACCAAATTCAAATCATTTATCAATAGAGTAAACTTTAGCTAAAATCATGTTTCAGCTTTCTGGACATTATTGCACTTAAATAGAACTTCCTCCTGGTCACGTGTTAGACTGCTGTGCCATCTGGGCACCTGGCCTAATTATTGCATTATCAAATTCCCACATTCTTTAGTGAAACATTTATTTTTTATTCTACCAGTTTAGTTTAAATTGAAATATGATGATTTGATATTAAATAATAATTACATTGCTTTTCAGATTTTAATTGTATGTCACATGGCATCGTTCTCAACGGATCACTAATCTATTGGTCACAGCTATAAATGTATTGTCTAAACTTCTTTTGAGGAAGAGTGGAAGCTCATCCTATTGGCAGATTGTCACTTTTTGTAAGTAATAAATGCATATCATATAAAAACAAAAAGTCATTTATTAAGAACTTAATTTCCTTGTCTCATAACAAGAACGTTTTCATCCAAGCCATTTTTGCAGTCTGATCTAAGAGGTACTATAAGATTACTACTGAGCCCCTGCATTCCTTAAGCATTAAAGCTAAGGTTTTTCGGATGACACCCTCCTTTAAAGGTGTCTGCCGGATCTCCATGGGCCGCCTGCCGAGGCCTCGTCTAGTCAGTCATTCAGAACAGCGAGCGTTTAGAGGAGAAAAGCAGAGAGACACCTCATAAAGCTGTCAGTCCCTTGCACACTTACAAATGACAGACCGGCCCCGGTTTGGTTTGTCTCCTCCGCTAATGTTGCCACTCCGTCTTGTGGCCTGACAAATTGCCACCTGCCCCCACACCTTCCCCCCCTCACAATGCCACCTCGACTTCCAGCGAGGCCGCACTCCGGCTTCATTTGAATCCTAGGAGGGCAGAGGAAGCGGCGAGGGCGTGTTTATGTGGGCGAGGACGAGCGCCGGTGGAGTTTGTCATTAGGGGAAAGAGACACAATGCAGGAGCGGATATTGAAACGGAGGACGCAATTGTGTGCAGGCGTTTTTAAACAAAATGTTAATGACCTTTCATTTGGGTCTCATCACCAGGCAGGCGAGAGGGTGAAATTGCATTCTATTTGGCAAAGCCTAAGAAAGTGCGAGCCTAGGTAATGGGTGATATGTAGAGAAAGAGAGAGAGAGAGAGAGAATGAGAAGGGTGAGGGCCATGTGGGGGGGGATATTCCCTGAGAGAAAGCGGGGCAGGGCGGAGTGGCTAAGGTAGGCAGTGAGAAGAGGGGAAAAAAGATTGGAAATTGAAATTTATGACATTGAGAGAGCTTGTGACAGAGATGGGTGCTTTTTCTTTTCTCTTTTTTGAGGAAATCGCTGCAGCCAACCTTGCAATGAGGGCAGATCAAGATAAAATAGGCCTGTGAGTGCTGAGAGAGAGATAGAAAGTGAGATAGAGAGATAGATAGAGATGGGCTGATGATGGGGGGGTGGTGGGTGTTAGACAAGAGTGAAGAAGGACATTAGTGACTAGATGATGTTGTCAGTGACCGATGTAAATCGGCAGCGCTACATAGTCAACAGACACACTTGGCTGACTGCGAGGGGGCCTGCCATCACCGCACTGGCACTGACAAATGGAATATTTTTGGAGGACTTAATCAGAGGAAAATGGGGTTTCATCTACACGCCTCCCCGCTCCGTTGCCCTCAACGAGAGAAATGATTGCCTGTCTTTCTCACCATCTCCTTCCATCCTCTTCTAACTCTCTCTCTCTCTCTCTCTCTCTCTCTAAGGGTTACAGGAAGCACATGATGTACCTTTCAGGATGAGCATCCACATGCCAACTCTAATGGACGCAGTTCTTTCAGATGACCAAAGGCTAATATGTCGATGTATCAGCACGAATCACGTCAACCCAGACTTCGTAATGATGTATATAGCCTTTTCCGTATGTACGTGGAAACCCTGCTGGTAAAATTCAGCCCTGATTCTAGGGTCCTCTCCCATTCAGGGAGTCAGTGTTAGAGAATTAGTTGTTTTTACATTTTTAATGTTACTAATATGACAGGAAACAAATCTGAAAAATCCGCTCTCTCTGCCTTCCTTCAGTGATTCATTACTCAAGTTTTTTCTACACACCAAAAGTTTGCAGGCTAAGAGCATAAGCAGTAATATTTGTTGTTGTTTTAAACACCTCTTACAGTTTTCTAAAACTATCAAGTAAATAAAGTAATCCTCTGAATCAGATTGGTAAACCCATTGGGTTTTTCACATGGACCATACACTAAAAAAGTATGAAAATACTTTTAAAAAAAATTTTTAATAGACTAAAGTTCTCTCACATCTACAGCATTCTTAGTCGCAGGCTTTGATTTTGTAAAGACACCTTGAATGGTCAATATCTGCAAGAGTCAAATCAAATGTATTTATATAACGCTTTTTACAATAGAGCATTGTCTCATAGCAGCTTTACTTTATATTATATTATCGTAAAAGGCCAATCCAAAATTTAGCAAGCCTAGGGTGACAGTGGAAAACAAAAACTCCCTGGAAAAAGAAGGAAGAAACCTTGGGAGGACCAAGGTTCAAAAAGGGACCCATCCTCCTTGGTTGACCTAGATGTTAATTGAATAATTAAGTTGTAGTAATAGTAAAATTAAGTAAATAATATAATTTAAACCAATAATAAAATTTTAATTAGTGATACAATTCAAAATAAATAACAAAATAGATTTAAGTTAATGAGTCCTCACCGGTAAGTTATTGGAGGCACATCGTCTCCTAATAACTAAATCATGTAGGGAGTTACTGCACTCTGGTGGGACTGGTTAATGTAGACCAGTAGAGTGATGCTGATGTGGAGGAGCATCTACGTGTGTGGTGCTGGAACTGGTACCGGAGAGAGAAAATAGTTACTTATGGGTTAGGAGCACAGAATCTATTAACAATCATTTTTTTACTTTTACTGTACTTTTTTACTTTTACTTGACTACTTTTATAATCAAGATTGCAACCAGATTGATTATTTGAGATTTTTTCCCGTCATGCTGTTGGAGAAAACAAAATATATTTAGATTTGATGGATATGATTTCACTGTAAGCATTTTATTTAATCAGCATTAGTCATAAAAAATATCCCCTAAAAATTGTTTCCCCTATAGTGCTGCCCTCTAAAAAGCAGCCTGGTCTTTCTGACCTAGATCTTAGAAGGTGTTTAGGATCAGTGGTTCTGTATGGGGGGCACACACATATTGTGAAGAAGCTCCGAACGGCCCAGACAGACACCCAGTAGAGAGGATTGTCTGATCTACAGACAAGCACTAGCTAGTTCCCACAGTTTCTTTCTCCACCATCCAGACACAGGGGCACTTTCACTACACACCCCTGTCTGTAGCCGGACCATATCCAGGTGCTTAGCAGGCAAGAACATTTGTTGTCACGGTGCCCATTAAGTGTCCCGCCATTATAATTCAGACACCATCACCTTCGTTTGCAGTGGCGTCATAAACATTAACCTGGACTGCTACAGGCAGGAACCGTATTGTCTTTAGTGACGAGTCCAGATTCTGTTTGGGATACAGCCACGGTCGGGTTTTAAACTGGGTCCTCCTACTGACGCTTCATTGACCGACTCAATTGAGTTTACGTTAGCCCACGATGCAGGGAGAACATGCAAACTTCAGCTCAATAATCAGTTGAATCTGAAAACTCTGTAACTATTTGAAAAAACGAGCTACATGGGAACGCCAGGAGCTAATTGGTAAAACATGTTCTTGTTATATTTATCTGATAGACAATTACTATATTAAATTATATATTTAATAAACGTATGTAATATTTCGCTAAATAAATATTTTGCTAAAAAAATGTATCGGAAAGAGAAAATAAGGGGGAAAAAAAGATCTAAAATTACAACACAAAAAAAGGAAAAAAGTTGTAATAGATGTTAATTTTTGCCATTAAAGAATCAATTAATCACTTGCAATGCTTTTTATCTGTGTGTGTATGGGCTGGTTGTGAGGCACTGCTTTAGACCTCCCTTATTTCCCTAACTGAGCAGCATAAAGCAGGGTAAGAATTAGAAACCAATTCAATCAATTAATTAAAAATTAATTAAAAAACACATTTTAATCAGGGATGGGAATCTAGATGATGTTATCTCTATTGATGTGCTAATTCAGAGTGAAGAAGTGGAATTCAGCTTCTGCTTCCACACTTCCATTCCAATGCAACGAAGCCAGAGCTTTGATGATCTCCACGGTTAGACTCTTCTGTCTGATGGAGGATGGTTTTTGATATGAAGGCTGGAGTTTACATACCCTGGCTATGTTTAATATCCTCTTTTAAGGAGATGTAGAGTTTGTAGATGCCGCTGTGCGGTCCCTGGGGTGTGTCTGTGTCAAACTAATATCCCAACTTCTGCATCCGCTCACCCCACTTAGCCCATAATCACAATTTATAGCCGAGATCTGTGAAGCTGTGTGATGCTCTGACTAAAAGGAGTCACCCCTATCAGGCTTATTTCTCCATCCAGCAGCTCAGGCTTCAGGGATCTGAGCCTAGATTCTGAAAATATGGAGACGGAATATATTTGAGACATATAAAATATGTATATCTACACAGACGCGTACCGTACCCTAGTGCGGAGGCAATCACGCAGGCTCTGACATATCGGACTATAATAGATGAGAGCTTTAAAACACACACACACTGAGCATGTTTAGTGTGCTTTACGCACTGGGCCCAGGTCTCTAAGCCTCAGGTGACCACCGAGTGCTGGATAAACACTAATAAATCTTCCTGCTCAGGCAGGCAATCAGTCATCTATCAAAACTTGGAGGGAGAAAGGGGAGGGAGGGTAAAGAAATTCCCAACACGCACGTTCCATAATGCAGAGTATCTGTGCTACTTGTCCACCCCACACATATAATGTGATGTATCGCTGCACATATTAAAGCAGCAAAACTCTGTGGCTTCCTCCCATCGTCCGAAGACATCTGTTAGGTCAACTGGTGTGTCTCTAAAGTGTCCCAGTGTGCATTTGAGTTTGCATTTGCCCAAGTAACTCACGATTATCTGGACCCAACGGTGCATATTAAGCTCTGGGATGCATTAGGTGGTAATGGAACAGTTTGTTCTCATAGTGGATGTGTAAAGTGAGGGTGTAGGGTCCCAAGGCTCATCTATGTACGAGCGCAACAAATCCTGTCCCGTGTGGTCTGTACTGACACACACAGCGAGGTACCTCCTGCTGATCATAGAATCCTGTGCACTGTAAAAGACGGCTCCTAAACTCCCACCTCTGCTCATGGCTCCACAGTTCACTGGTTGCTTTTGCTGTTGAGGTGACCGGCTGTTTGTGGCTGCAACGTCCAGCTTCAAAAGACAGACTGGGAAAACTCGGCATGCAGTTCTGTGTTAGGCAGATGTGCTCAGATTAGGCACTGGGTCTTACCACAAAAAGAAAGAAAGTGCTTCCATTGCTGCTCTTTAAAAAGGCTCTCAGTTGCTGCTAGACATGCCTATGATGCACTCGAAGACATTTTGCTCGGTTCTCCGGTTTGGAAGGGGCATCATTTGACTGAGAGAAGCAGGATGGTCGTTTTGATCTGAACAGCTACAATCTATTCTGTCCTGACCTAGCTGTTAGGAGGTGTTAGGAGCAGTGGGTCCATGAGGGGGCACACACACACACACACACACGGTGAACAGGCTCCCGAACGCCCAGAAAAACTCCAAGTAGGGAGGATCGTTTAATCCACAGACAAACAAGAACAGCTCCCACATTTTTGTTGTTTTTGTCTTAAGGATTAAGTTAGGAAATAACACACATTCAAGATTTTCTCTCTTAAGATAGTTTATAACTTTTTTTACAGACCGGAAATAATATAATCTGCTTAAACATGTGTTTATTCTTAACTTCTTTCTTAAGAATGTTATTCTTCAAATTCTCAAATTCAAAATCTTCTCGTAAGAATGGATTATCTTATTCTCTTCGTAGTTTCTTTCTAACTTTTCATTATGTTCTCATATATTTTTATAACGTGACGATAGCCTCAGGTTTGTAAATACAAATAAAACCTGTGTCTAGCACCGAATACTGTAAGCTGTAAAATGCAGAAATAGCCTATGTAAGAAAACAATGTCAACTGACACCATCACCATCACCATCGCCTTAGTTTGCAGTGGAGTCATAAACGAGAAAGCTGGAGGCTACGGACTGGAACCCTATCGTCTTTAGTGCTGATTCCAGGTTCTGTTTGGGATCCGATGGCAGTCAGGTTTGAGTGTGGAGGCCTCGCGGTGAGCTTCAATAGTGGAGTGACACACTGCCCCAGCTGCTGCTGTGGTGATCTGGAGAGCACGAATAACTTGGAGGCTCGAGGTGGAGAATATCTAATAGATAGATCATGTAACACAACAATCCAAACAGCAGCAAACCTCACCTAAGTATTGTAATGGAATCTGATGTAAAAGCTTCGCTTTCATAATCAAAATTAGATTGTGTAAGATCCGAGGCTTAGCTTGTCCTCCTAGCCGGCACAAACCTGCAGTAAAGCGCTATGAGCCCTCGATGCCATCTAGCCTCCTCATGATGAATGTGGCAATCGCACAGCCCTTTGCCTTGTCCCGCTCATTTGTTAGGACCTGACGTGCTCGCTGCTTTCTGCTCCGCAGTTGCCATCGGGGACTGCCAGCTAAGTAGGATCATAAGTTTTTAGCAGACTTGGCCTGAGAGTGGCTGCCAGTCAACGAAACAAAGTTCCATCTTGTTGTTGGAGTTGGATTTTTGTCTACGTTTAGCAGACTTAACCCACAAAATAACATTTAGGGCATCGAAACAAGAACCAGGTAACCTGTTAAAGAATTTGATTCCACTTATCAGTCCCTACTAACACATTTTATGCTTCAAATAAATGGCAATTTACAGTAAATAGCTGTTGTATCTACTTATTGTGTAGGATATGACGTGCTGTAAGCTCGGTACGGACGGAACATGTGTGATACGAGAGTGATGTATGGTGTGTTAAG
>JAUZSU010190603.1:0-12103 GCA_034780255.1 Parotocinclus maculicauda
CACAAGAGGGAAAAACAAAAATAAACTGAAAAACAGTTGATTATAAATGATGAGGGTAAGTAAATACTAACAAGTAAGCTAAACATCTTTGGCCAGTTCATAATACACATTCTTGAAATGAAATGTAAAAAAAAAAAAAAAAATAAAAAAATAAAAAAAAAAAAATGTATATATATATATATATAATAAATAAAGCATATGTATATAAATAAAGTATATATACACAAGGGCTAAAGTAAAGAGGAATTTAAAATTATTTGATAAAAAAATTTGCTGTAGCACAAAAAAAGAAATAATATAATAAGAAATATGTTCCAAAACCGAAAAAAAATAACATATAAAAATATAACAATAACAAAAATTGTTCCAATTCTGAATTAAAAATTATTGGAATAAAAATGGAATAAAAATGAAACAAATTAAAAAATGATTGGCCCAAACCCAAAATTAACAATTGTTGTCGAATACCCAAATAAAAATTACTGTCCTAAATCAGAATAAAAAATTATGGCCTAAATTGAAATAAAAATGATTGTACCAAATTAGAAATAAAAAAAATTATTACGATTAAGGTTTAAATAATTAAGGTGTAAATAAAATGCTCAATGGATGAGTTTTGGGTGCATCTTCTCTTTATTATATTTAAAACAAAAAGGAGAAACCTACATGCTGCAGCCTGTAAAATTAAGTAATGTAACCAATTTAAATCACTTTGCAAATCTTCTTAAAGACAAGGACAGCAATAAAAAGATTATTTCGTTCTAGACTGGCATTACGATTACAATCTGTCCGTTTAGGATTTTTTTAATTAACTTTGTGACTATAAATCAGCTGAGGAAAGTGTACTTAATAAGAGTGAAAGGCAGGAAGACTCACTGGGTTTTTCAGTACATCATCATCCACATCAAAGTTAGAGGTGTCAGAGGGAGAGCTAACGTCAGGAATGTACGGGGCTTCAGTGTTACGAATGTTCTCCCAGTCAATGCCGGAGAAGAACGGGTGCTTTTTAAAATCCTCAATGCCGTTCTGACCCAGTCTGCACTCCCGGCTGCAGATCAGCCTCTGGATCAAGTCCTTGGCATCTTCTGAAACATCCGTGATATGAGATGGGAACTGGAAGCGCTCCTGAAAAGCAAGAACGGCTTAGTACAGACGTCCAATGTACAGCATCATCAGCCAAAAATGCACCTCAGTGATGTTCACAGAACAGTTCAGTCAGTACGCTTGCCCATTACCCTGGCCTATAATGTTTAAGTGCGATGTTAGCCCATGCCAACAGGGGCGGTATAAGGAGGGAGGCAATCGTGCTATGGTACAGAACAAGGAAACCAGGCGTAGTGTGAGTCTCTATTATGCCCATGGCTTGGTTGAGTGCTCCACAGACACATCTGGCCATAAATGAAAAAGAGAGGGCCGGACAGGGATTTACCATAAAATAAAAAAAAATAAAAAAAACCTTGTATAATTTATTTATGTATATGCAGCTGTATATCATAAAAACCCAAAAAAGACTAACTTAAAAAAAATTGATACACAAACATGTTCACAAAGAAGAATCACATACCACATACAAGTCATATTCTGACCAGTACCTCAGGAAACCATTAATTAGAGAAGAGACAATTTGGAATAAAGCTAGGCTATTTGGTTCACCATTCCCAGTCTGGCAAGAAACCCACTCTATATTAATAAAACTAGAGATGCTCCGATCATGTTTTATGCTGTTGATTCCGATATCGATCACCCATGAGTGCTGATCACCAATACAATCACATTGTAAATGTTTAGATTTGGTTATGATGAGTGCTACTGGCTACGTGATCTAGACAAATTCTATTATTTTTCAGGTTATTTGCTTAGCCTTCTGACTGCCACGCTCATACAGGTGAGTGTTGGCTAGGGTGGACTGTGCTAATTGTCTTCTGATTGTTGCTGCTCCGGGTGCTTTTTTTTTTTTAATTCTCTGCTGTGAGCCATGAAAACTCACCATACTTTGCCAAGTGTTTGTTTTTTAAATGATGTATTAATTTAGCTGTGTTGGAGCGTTTTAATGGGCTTATTTATTCATTGCATGTGTTGCAGTATGCAAACTTTACACGGCAGACATGTTTGGTTATGATTTGCCGGGCCTCTGTGAGCCGCAAAGTACAGGTGATCGGTTTTTGTGATCGGTAATGAAAGGCATTGTTCGGCATACCATGATCACATGCTTTGTCATGGAATTCTGCAGATAATGATCGCTTTACGATTGATCGGAACACCACTAAATAAAACATTTCAGGAACTGGGACCACAAATCAACAGTACAAACCAAACCCCTGTATTAGTATTGACCCAATCCTAAGGATTCAGGATCAGATTAAAAATAGTTCCCATTTTCATTATATGCAAAACTTTATGCAAAAACTAATGTAAATTAGGTTGCCAGTCCTTTTCCTAATTAGTTTATATGCAGTCTGGAGCCAGTTCTCATTAGACACAGACCAAAATAAAGCACCAGGTGTTGGATCACATGTAACAGCCAGGTAGGAATGTACAACAGCATGCATGCCTGATTCGAGGAAGCATTCTGCAGAGCCAGGTCTATTATATGCATGCAAATTCCACCCAAATCCTACTCAGCTAGTGTCATATAACGTCCATGTTTGTTTTTAAAGTTCAAAGAAGGTTCTTTAGTATGCAATAGCAGAAAAAACTCACATAATAAACATGTATGCATATTTGGTACCAAAGTGGCTTAGGGGCCATTAAAGCTCTGAATCTTAGACGGCGAGTGTGTTTACATGCAGTATGATCTGCAGTTTACAGCAAAATAGAATGATCTAAAAATCAGATTTTAAAAATTGTAACAGAGATGGATTTTATCCTAGTATTCAGATTACTCATAGCATGTATACCACTTACTTTCCACAGTAGGAGCATGTGCACACCCCTAACCAAGCACAATTTAAACACTTTTTTAAAAATTATTTGGCTGGTTGCAAATTAAAAATCCGATACAGAATACTATCCAAGTCGTGTAAACCCGGAGCTTCCTCGTTATCTGATTAGTACAGTACAGGTTTGTTCAATCCTGTTTCATCCAAAACATTTCCATTGTTTTTGTACTTGTTACTGAGTGTGAGTGCTAAATACAAGCGAGCGATTACTGTATAAATATGTTTGTATTAATTTCTCATTGTTTTCTGTATGTAAAACGTACAGAAATGTACATTTTACAGTTATTCTCTAAAATTATTTTAGGGGAATTAAGAGTTCCAGGAACTGATTAATTGGATTTATATTATTTCTTACTAGAATTATGTTTTCTGTTATCATCAGGCAATATCGAATGGATTAATGGAAAACAAACAAACCAAAAAACATCATTTAGCAGACGCCCTTATCCAGAGCGACTTACAACTTGTACAATCTTACAATCCAAGCCATTGGTGGGTTAAGGGCCTTGCTCAAGGACCCAACTGTGGCAGCTTGGCAGTTGTGGGATTACTTGGCAGTGTCTTACCCAGTAGGCTACCACAGCCCCAGTATACTCGATCATGTATACGATCAGATAACAGACAAAATCTGATTTTCTGCAGATTTTTGTTTATTCAGTGCATGTAAACGTTACTCGTTGACTTCTTTAAAAAGAGAGCAAGGAACTGAGAGGTGTGCATAATTTGAGAGAGGGTGTGACCTGCTAAGATTCAAAGACGCTCTTTTTGTTTCTTCTCCCATTTCTCTGGTGTGCTACGCTTCAAAGATGCAGGACTTGTTTTGGTATTCGTCGCCACAGCCGGGTAGGCAAAGGATGGCTGTATTATACATTCCTCAGGGATATTTACCTGTATATATGTAATAATCTGGAATTTAGCAGCTGAAGCGCTATATTTTCTTTGTTTGCTTAAAGAAAGAAAATAAAAATAATTGAGACTCCTTGATTTGCTTGAGTGGTGTGCTGATGTCAGGTGGTTATTAGCATGGTTGCCATGGCCTTTGCATAAACTGACTACATCCAACAGCCACTCAATTATAATTTCTCAATATACAGCCCAATTTGAGAACTGAAAGAGTTTCCTACCTCAAAAGAATGCTTTTATATGAAGTGCACTGCAATGTAGTAGCGCTCACCTCATGGTTCATGATCTTGCCGTAAGTCTCAACCAAAGACTCGGCATAAAAGGGCGTCTCCCCATACAGCAGCTCGTACATGCACACACCAAGAGACCACCAGTCACACTCTGGTCCATACTTCCCCATGCCATCCTCCATTGCTTGAAGGATCTCTGGGGAGATGTAATCTGGAGTTCCCACTGCTACCGATGATTGCACCTACACAGAAATGCCGGAGAAAGTAAACTCATGGAACGGTCACGAAAAGAACAAGACTCATTGCACAAAATTAAATGTAAAAAATTCAAACGAAAGACGTGAATACAGAAAACCCCCATTCAACAAACATCATATTATTTGCAGTCTGTAGCTGAAATGGGAGCAATGATTGGATGATCATGCAAAAATGCTTCAACTGCTCTGATGTTTTATCAGCTTGGAGTTTCACAAACATGGCTGAAAAGAATAACGTGGGAAAATACCCAGGCATGTTATCTGAAAAGTGGGTCATGAGAAATGTCTTGCTTAGCTTTCATGTGTATCCAGTGTAGTGCAGTGTATCCAATTAGCAAACAGTTCTTATTAACCACTTCTGCACCTTAGCCATAACACAGGTCCTCCCAGCTTTAAAGAAGTGAAATCCTAAATAAAAAAACTGACAGCGACTATGTGTGTGAGATGTACCAGAAACACACAGAACAAGCGTTTCTTGTTCTATGTTAAAGCAAACCCTTAGGCAGTACTGGCGGCTTGTTGCAAAAATTTAAAAATGGCAGTTCTTGAGGGCCTGGGTGGGGTTTGCAATGGGTTGGGCTCATGCCGGGTTGCTAAATGACTAAATGTAAATGTGGTTGTGTTTACACCCTGTCCAGTGTGTATCTTTATCTGGGAATTCTGGTTTAGGCACCAGACCTTGCCCCACACCTGTGGTTGGGTACTGTTTGCTTTTAATCCATTCTAATAATAAGCTTATCGATTCCAGTTCTTATCGGTCTTTGTTTAAAAACCAAACATGTTTAAAGAATATCTCCCTTTTTAATATTTACACTTAATTCATAACCATTTTCATTAATTATCATCAGTAAGAATTATTATAATTATACATTATTATTTTATTCTTCCCAATTAAACTCACTAAAGCAGGAGCAACCGCAAATTTCTCTTAGTTAACATCGATCATAAGTAATCTTTATTGTTAAAATGTATTTTTAAAAAAAACATGGTCAAAAGGAAGAAACTAAATTCTAAATATGCAAAGATTACTTTCCTTGACAGTCACAGGTTCATTATTTCAGCAATAGTGATTACTTATAACCAGTAGTAATTGAATGAAGTTTAGTTTTCCTAAGTCGTCGTTTTAGGACATCAAGTTAAGGACGTTAAGTTAAGTTCAAGTAAGCTCTTCAATTTTAGACTCGACCATGGTGCACTGCTGAAGCTCAAGCTGATGTAGGTGCCTTAGATGTTTCACCATGTCGGAGCTACAACCACAAATATTGCATTTAGTCTTTTCATTTGCCTTAAAGTGAAGCCAAACATTTGAACTCTTGAGGGTCCGCTAACTTCCGCTAATGCTCTAGTGGAGTAAACCAAAAAAATAAAAATAAACACACTAGCAATTGTACCTGTATATGATACCCAACCTGGCCAAAAAGTGGGCTAGCATATTAGACGTGTTCCTTTTCTGACCCACTGTGGTGTATTATATGTGAAGAATTAAATAAAAAATGGCTTAATCCCTAACAGTTGGGGCTGCCATGATGCTATCATCTCAGGCCTTTCATAGTCACACTTCTCAAGTATCAGATGACAATGTGTGTAGTCCAAGCAAAGCAACTGTATGATGTAACAACAGTGCTGCATTGGAAAAGAAAATCCTGATGCTCAGATGAACTAGTGGTGATAAAGAACCAATCACTTTTAAGTTTTAGAAGAAATCAGCAGAAAGGTTGGCTGAGATGAATGCAAGTGTGGTAGGCAGCAAATTTCAGTTCAGACAGCTTGATAAAGACGACACTCAGTACTGATTTAATCATAGCCGGTGTCATCAAGTCACCCCAGGACACACAGCAAACATAGTAAACAGATCAGGGTTGAAGCTCTCAACAGTTTTAAACGTACAGCAGAGATGCAAAACTGAGCCGTAGTTCAAACGTACCTGTAATGCATTACAGACTACATTAAACGCATGTACAGTGGATTCCGGTTAATAGGACCACCGGTTGATGGGACCAGCCGCTTATTTGGACCAAACCCTAAAGTCAAGTCAAGTCAATTTATTTCTATAGCGCTTTTTACAATACAGTATTGTCACAAAGCAGCTTTACAAAAAAATACTAAAGTACCGAAACAAATTCTATTATATGCGTTTAATGTTATTCGCTTATTTGGACCTGCTTAATCGGACTAAAGAACGTGAGAGATAAATAAGCCACAAGTCGCCACATAGCGGATACAATGTGCGGTCCCGATGTGGTCCGATTAACCGAAATCAACTGTATTTCTATTTACCGTATTCAGAATTCATTACCAAGTCACTGTGAAGGGACACTGTGGGGAAACAGAAGCTTTATCCATGTCAGGACAGCATGGTTTTCTTTTACTAATAAGTGGAGACTCAGGGGCTCTGCTTTATAGAATCATAGAGGCAGGCAGATGAACAGCTGTCAGACACTCACCGTGCCATCAGGCATCATCTTTAAGCAGGAACCGAAGTCAGCCAGGCGGATGTGACCATTCATGTCGAGCAGGACATTATCAGGCTTTATGTCCCTGAAATAAAAATGTTAAGAGTCAAGGATTAACATCGTTCATCTACTTGAGCTCTGTCAATAACGTCCTGTTCTTGGCTGACATAAGGGAAGAGATATACAGGCACCAGCCATTTTATTAGGTACATGTTCATACTCCCACACCCCTTCCTTTGTTTGTCTCGTGACAAGTAATGCAAGACAAACGACACCTCCCATGATCAATATTTACAAATCACATACCATGCTGAAATCATTATGATTATTGATTTTTGCTTTGAAGCCTATTTAACTGCAGATAGCATTTCTAGAGTTCGACTACACCACTGACTCACTTAAACCAGTCTTGATCCTATTCGACTGTGAACTGATTCCTTAAACCTGTAATCCCTTGGTATTTAAATCCCTTGTCTACAACAATTGGGGGCAGTCACACACTTTCAGAGTTTGTTTGTGGATGTCCAGCCTTTGACCATTTTGGTCAAAACCACTATTGCGTATGTGTGTTACATACTTGTGATATTTGTGTTAAACATTTTATTATTTATATTTTCAAATGCTGCAATACTTATTCTGGAAGTTTAGAAGCCAAACTAAATGTATACAAGAAATATCTCGCATTGTGCTCTGGATGTCACTGCAAGCACCATATTGGGCACCAACATCTCATAACAGGAATCCTTTTAAAATAAGTAGATAAGACATTCAGGACCACAGTGCCCTGAAACATGGCAGGAGTTGGATCTCTAGGAAGGAAAAGGGACTTAGCCAGAACACATAGCCCCAAATCAGGCCTTGCCCAATGGTTAACACCACCAGGAAAAGATTTCTTTCACTCCAGGGACCACTGCCATCTGGTGCCATTTTATTACTCTGTGGATGTGGGTACAGGGCGTCTCACACTCATGTACACTCATGCAAGCATGATGGTACACACACTCATTCAATCTAAGCTGTACACAGATTTATTTAAAGTAACTAAGGCTTAAAGAAACTTAGCACAAGCAAACCGGTTTAACCAGCAACTGCCTCTTCACAGTTTTGTGCTCGTGTTCTCCGGCACACGTTTTACCTGTGTACGTAGTGCTGCTGGTGGATAGAGTGAACGGCAAGGACCATCTCTGCTACATAGAACTTGGCCATGTCCTCAGGCAGCCGGTCTTCAAACTTGCTGAGTAGTGTTAGCAAATCTCCACCCACATAGTAGTCCATCACCAAGTACTGGGAAACAAAACAAAAAACAGCAGAAATGTAATTTTCTATTGCAGTGTACATGACACTAACCCCAGGACCACACACCGTTTCCAGCAGCTGCCTCCACCCAGTATAGTACCAAAGCTGAAATATTGGACTGAACAATTAAGGAAATGTTAAAAGAATAGCTTTATTTAATCGTTTTTTAATGTAACAGAGGAAGATGTACCTGCTTCCATTTCATCCATTACATTCTAATGATAAAACCACAACTCAACACGACATTCCTCACACCAAGTCTATTAGTTAAATTTCAATAGTTTTTGTCTATAGTAAGCTTTATTATACCTAACGGACACTAGTGAAGGAAAACATCTAAAGCATTTTACGTGATACATGGTTGCATATTAATAGATATATGTTAATGTCATTCACGAGGTTTTCCACACATACACATGTACATACAACACTTCATAAGGAACATCACAGAGTAGGACCTCCCTTTGCTTTTGAAAAAGCCTCAATTTAAACCATGGATTCCACAAGATATTGGAAACCTTAATTTAAAAGATTAATCTCCAGAATGATTTCATTACATTGATCCTGCAAAAATGTCATGATGTAAATCTCACATTCTACCATTTACATTTACAGCATTTAGCAGTTACCCTTACTCATGTTAGTACAAAATAAGCAGTAGCCCAAGTACACAATGCAACCAGAACTGGCTAGGATCTGATGCCGATAAAATCAACAAACGTGCAAGCAAAAAATGTTTCTTTTCTTTTTTTTACATTTATGCCATTTAGCAGACACCCTTATCCAAAGCAACTTTTTACAATTAATACAGTCTTTTCTTTGCATGCGTCACTTAAGTGCTGAGCAAAAAGGTGAGTTTTTAGTCACTTCTTGAATACAGACTCAGCCATTCAAACATTCAGTGGAAGTTCATTCCACAACCTGGGTGCCAATATGGAGAAGAGTCTTGATGCTTGTCTTTCTTTCAGCTAACATGACTCCAAGCTCATGTCTTAGAGGGTACAAAGTACAAAGTCTGGTCTGACAGGGAGCCAGTGAAGCGAATGCAGCAGTGGGGTGACATGAGAAAACTTGGGTAGATTGAAAACCAGATGAACCACTGCATTCTGAAACAGTTTGTAGGCATCTGATTGTACGGATTGGAAGAGAAGATAGATGCAAACTACCGGTATATCCACTAGCATGGATATAACAAGATATGAGACAAACCCCCTGGCTAATACATCAAAAGACTGAGAGGCATTATCATGCAGGAAGTAGCCATTACAAAATGGTCATCAAGGGATGCACATGGTAAGCAACAGTACACACAGGCTGTGGCATTTAAGCAATGATTGATGGGTATTAAGAGTGAAAAGTCTGCCATGAAAACATTCCCCACACCAGCTCGGCCTGCAAATTCGAATCCTACTTAATGCATGCCTCGGTGGAAGTCAAAATTCATCAGAACGGATTACATTTTTAAAGCTTGTTTTACATTTACATTTTTATCCAGAGCAACTTACAAGTCATAGTCTTACAATCCAAACAATTGTGGGTTAAGGACCTTGCTCAGGGACCCATTTGTGGTTGCTTGGCAGAGATGGGATTTGAACCCCTGACCTACTGGTCTATGGTCCAGTACCTTAACAACTAGGCCATCACACTCCCACCACTTGTTGAGCTACTGAAGCTCTCGGCTTTCTGTTCTTGACTTACAGACGTAAAAGTCGTCGTGGTGTCTTCTGTGGTTGCCCAGCGTTCTAGTGATGCTAACAGCTGAATTATACTCTGGCCGTGTGCAACGTGTGTGAACAATTGATGGCACATTCAGTAACTCAGTAGTCTGTCTGATAACTCTAAAGGTTTCTGTTCTATGAGAAAGCTCTTCATGTACACAAATCCACATGTATAAAGCAGGCAGCAGGTATGCAGTGAAGTCTGAGACAGACCTGATGAATAGGTGGTCTACAGAAGTCAAAATCTCATCTCACACAAGTGAGCCTAAATAAAAAAAAAATAAACAGTCGTACTTCAAAAAAGAAGAAGCAAATGTGAGTAAACTGTGCACTCTAGAGACCAAATGACGTCACACAAGGAATGTGGGAGCTTGTTTATTTGATTTGTTTAACGTTGCTATCAGCTTCTACGGCCTTATAACAACAGACACAAGGTTACATCGATATACAAGATTACACTGAAACTAGTCATATGTAAACACTCAGATTGGGCCGATTTAACGTAATGAATTCACCTAATGCACGGCTTTGGACTGGACCTTTTTGCTGTGGGACAACAGTGCTACTCACCACATCGCCCCCGATGTGAAAGGAAACCCAAAAGTAATCAAAGGAAAGCCACACAGACACAGGGAGAACCTGCAAACTCCACACAGACAGAGCCCAGGCAAAGAATCAAACCACACTGTTGTATTTATCAGTCTTCTTACAAAGTGTTTGAAGTCAGGTTAATACTTAACCCTGCTTGTTATCTGGGGGATTCGACTGAATGTGCTTTGGGAACTCCACCATCTGAGCTGGAGTTTGAGCTCATTTCTTTAAGTGACAGATGACCAGTCCTTTACTTAGACCAAGCAAAATGCAGATCTTAAGCCATGTAGTATTCTCTATCTTTAGCATGCTGACTGTGTGAAAATACTGCCACTGCTTACCTGAATAAAGCTAATGCTTATTTCAGAGAGTTTGTTGAAAACAGAACTTTATTGCCCACTACTTGGTCAAATCAGCTAAACAATCCCAGTTCTGTCCATGCATAGGGATATATTTTTATACTACACCCCTTGCTGTAGCATTAATATAAAGCTTATAAATCTACCACATAAGAGAAGAGGTTTCTGTTTATTAGTGTGTACTGTAACTCCGTCCAAAACGTCTTAGTGTTTATCCTGGTCATTCAATATTACAGACAGTTTTAGTTTGTATTAGCTTGTATATGGGTTGTGTGTGTTACATATGAACAAGGCATCCATTATATGTGACACTGTATTTACTACAGCTGACTGTCGTAAATGTGTTTCTGCTAGAGAAACTTACCAAATAATTATCATCCTGAAAGGCGTAATGCAGGGTCGTGATCCACTGGCAGTCTCCATTTACCAGAACGTCCCTCTCCTCTCTGAAACAGGCCGTCTACAAACAATCCACAAGAGAAACAAACAGAGAATTAGCCTAACTCTTACAAGCTTACATTTTATTATACACATTTGTCACATGACCTCTATACTAGATGCCCCAGAAGTACAGCATCATACTGCTGATGTTTTTTGTTCTCTTGATTCTGAAGTATCTGTATAAGGGGGAAAACAATCACGATAATTCAACTCAAAGGATATCAAGAGACTGCAACCTGACCAAGAATCAATGTAACCGTAGTGATAACAGGGATGTTGAAAAGTTTATGGAATCAAGATACATTTATTACTGTGCAAAAGTCTTAAGCCACCATTAGATTTGTTCAATGAGCAATGGTATAATGACCATATGGAATTATTTATATCCCTATATCCCATATAAATATCCCCTATTTTATAAATACACACACAGACGTGTACAGGCAGACACGCAGGCAGACGCGCAGGCAGACGCGCAGGCAGACGCGCAGGCAGACGCGCAGGCAGACGCGCAGGCAGACGCGCAGGCAGACACGCAGACAGACACGCAGACAGACACGCAGACAGACACGCAGACAGACACGCAGACAGACACACAGACAGACACACAGACAGACACACTTCAAATTCGGACTAAAATATTGGCAGGGGTTGTGTGTTTTTATGTGGAGAATTGCCGGATTCCTCTCAAGGCTTCTTCCTAATCTTGCAGTTTGATCTTGTTACTGTTGCCTCATCCATGTTTATTTTTGTTATAGATGTGGCTTTTTTTTAAAGACATTGCTTTGAAATAATGTCTACAATGTAATATATATACAGTCGATTCCGGTTAATGGGATCACATCGGGACGCGATCGTTTTGGTCCTAATAACCGGCTGGTCCGATTAAACAAACATGCCCTATGTTACAAGACGG
>JAUZSU010190614.1:0-12103 GCA_034780255.1 Parotocinclus maculicauda
TTTGGAATAAGGCTGTAACGTAACAAAATGTGGAAAAAGTGAAGCGCTGTGAATACTTTCCGGATGCACTGTAAATGAAAAAGAACCACCACTGTCCAGCCGGTTTTACCCAAGTGAGCCTTGGGAACTTTTGGCATGATGAAAACCTAAAACCACGCATTTGCAACTTAACATCAAGAGACATTTGCTATTCAAAGCGAAGATTACTCATCCCGGGACACAGGTGAAGCAGTCTGGGTCCTTTCTTTGTGGATTCTGCACATCCGCCCTGTCATTGTGCATGCACGCCTAATGTGTGTATACATAATATGTGTAAAAAACGAATATTCTGAAATAAATTGTGATCTTATTTAGACAAATGTATGAAACCAGAACCCAAGCACCAAAATGCAAAAGTACAGGTTTTATGTTGAGTTTACAGTCTTAAGCCAGTATTAGATTATAGACCATTGTTTTAGCAATGATAGAAGAACATATATAATATTATATATATATATATATTTTTATTAGAATACAACCAGAAACTACAGGAAGCTTATATGCAGTATTGAAAGAAATCATAAAAAATATGCAAGTATGTAGTGACCTCATCTTATACTTGATGAATAGCAGCATCTTCAAGCTTCTTTGGGATGCAACACTGGCCCTTCTACAATCTGATGAAGCTTGATCATGAATGGTATTTTTGCAAGGATAGCAAAAGACTGGAATTAGATTAGTGGAAAAGAGTATTATAGAGTGATGAATCCATGTTTTTTGTCCAGTTGTCGACATTAAGTTACATATGGTCATACCATTGTTAAAACAACAAATTTAATGGTTTCCTAAAACTTTTTTACAGTAGTGTCACTACCTACATACATGTATGTATATATGTATATAAGTGCACTTATAGGGTATACTGGATATGTAAACACTGAAAGAGATGTACAAAACGTAATGTAATTGGAATAACATGCCAAGCAAAAAAAAATCAACATTGCAATGTCTCGATTTTACAGAAAAAAGGAAGCTGGGCAGCTCAGACCTTCCACTCTGGGAGCGTTTTCTTCAAGGGCCATCAGAGGACATCATGAGAATCTTCCTCATGGATACTGATGAAGAGGAAGTTAGCACAGATGTGAGTGAACTTCTGCACTTTCACTCATTTAAAAGCTGTTTGGTAACTAATTCTTGTTTATATCGGTTTATTAGGTAGCACAGTATGTCAATTTAGAGTTGCCCATTCTCCAGCGAGTTCTGCTCAAGCTACAAGAGCAAGAGAACCAAGAGATACAGCGCGTCGTTCACAAGTGAGTCATTCTGGAGATCAGTAGCTCAGTAAAGGTTGCTATGCAAAGTGACACTTTGGTTCATGGGTTAGTAACAGGGATTACAAAAGTAACAATTTTTGTTGATGAGACATGTATAAGGTTTTGCTCATTACTGTGCAATTGGAGAAACTGTCAAGTGTCCAATTACTACTACGAGCCATATCAGCTTTCACATGCTGCTTTAAACTCAAGCACATCATTAAATAAATACATTGCATTAAAATGTATTGTTCTGGTAATTGTTATATTGTTTTTATTTAAAACATTTTCCCAACTTTTTTCACCAAAAAACCAAAAATTTTTTTAGAACAAATTGCACAGTCCCTAAATGGGACACCATTCTCTCACAGGGCCTGCAGCTGTCACTGTTGCAATGCCTGGGGATGATCTTCATGCACCACCATCAGTTAAACGCAATCGGCTTATTTTATAGTTATACAGTAATAGATACTGTCTGTTGAAGTTTCTATTACCCATTCGTATTGTGCTATAATAATTTAAGAATAAGAATAAATATAAGACTAGAATAAATATTTATTTAGTGCTAAATGCAAAAAAATCCACTAATCACGATTGACACAATCCAATTTGTGGGACGAAATATGAAATAGAAAATATTGTTTACAACATCAGTAGTCATTACCTGATTTACTGCTTCTCATGCAGGTATAAGGAGCAGCAGCATCTCCTGCTACACTGCCTGAACTTAAAGTTGCCACCAAAGACAGAGACGACCGTGTGAACAGAGGGTGAAAAGTTTGAGCAACCTGAAAACAATGCAAAGTAAAAACTATGACACTACTCAATTAAGAAAATTATACTAATGGGGGAATGACTGGGGTGGAGGCACTCACCAAAGAGCGTGACTCACCAACCTAACACCTTCTGGAGCCAACACTGCCCCAGCGATAGCACATCTACATAGCATGAACGTAACCTAAGAACCTTGCTTAAGTGTCCAATGTAAGCAGCTTGGCAGAGCCAAGATTTGAGTCCACAGTCTTCCGATCACCAGCCCAGAACCTTAAGCACTGAACCACAAATGCCCAAAATACCAGTTAAGGGAGTTTCTTTTGGTTCCTTGTGATCCATATCTCCATTGTATCCTATGCCAAGTTGATATAAAACTGTTTGGTAATTTGTGTTCGCATTAAAAAAATTCCATGCATTTAAAAAAATGTATTGACCCTAAGTTTGTTGACTTTGTGAACCAATGCTATTTGTGGGTTTGGGAAAATATAGACATTTCTCTTTGAATGTATATACTGTAGCATGAAATTGACTTCATTTGTGCACATTACTGGTAATGTGTGTCTAATTTGTATTACAATTATTTAAATACTGTAAAGCTACTGTCTTATCTTCCTTTATAAATAATAAACCTGTATTTTTGCTATATTCACTTTTTAAAGGGGCAAAAATAAACAGTAAAGGACAAATGTGAACATCTCATAAGAAAAATTCATTGGAGTCTGGCTTTGGCTTACACGATGTAAGGATGTGTCACCAGTAAAAGACTGAACACTGTGAAACACTGACAGTAGTGAAACATTCAACTTGGTTTCCTGCAATGTGCACTTATAAATGACAAGAATGAGAATAATATCACATCTGTTTATTCATTTGAACAAATTAGACAATGTATCAAATGCATTCGTTTGCAAGACATGGAAGTCATCGCCTTGCTCTCACTCACTTGGCTTATCTTTATGACTTGGTCCATGTTTTTTTTTTATCTTGTTGCAAGTGACATTCTGAGCCACATACTGATTATTTCTTGGGTTATATTCAACATCAAACCTACACTGAAGTCGCTGAAAAAAAAGGAATTGAAGTGGAGTCAACATTAAAGCTGGATGACAACTACATTAAAGGAATAAGCACAAGGAATGAAAGCCTTAAAATACCTTTGCTGCCAATTTGCACTTTTCAGAATCTGTAACCTCAGTTTTAAGGCACAGTGTTTTTCCAATTGTTGTGTTGATCCTGAAGTTTATCATATTAGTGACCTGAGGACACAATCAAGTTGAAAAGTTAGTTCTCACTGTTAATGGTATTGTCGGTATTATACGACGCTGTTGTTTAGTCTTGCAATCTGATTCAAAATTTTCAATAACTGCCCAGCTCATGCACTCTTGAACAGCAGCATACATTTGTGATCCAGTCCCTGCTGCTGAAAGAACTCCAGAGACTCAAAGGTACAGGAAATCACCTGAAGAGGAGAAAACAGGCAGGAAAAACGACACAGGGGACCTGAAGGGGCATTGTGCCATCAGTCCACCACAGGGCCGCATATTAACCAAAGTGGTGCAGCATTGGGGGAAAAGTGTTTGGCCGACAAAGCCACTCTGTTTCATTTCCCATCTTTGGTGAGGTGAGGTAAGCTTTATCGATTAATTTCAGATGAGATAGAACTTGTGTAGTGGCCTGAGGGTGAGGTGACCCCTTCCTGGTTGCATAGGACACCCCCTGAGAGCTGGCATGAGGTCACTTGGACAACATATGGTTTGTAATTGACTTCCTTGAAACTGAGCTAAGGTACTTGTCGCCTCACCTAGGGATTTCAAGGTTAATTTGAGTTTCCAAATTTCTGACCGCAGTCAGATTAAAACCGAAAGACATGCCTAAGCTCTTCAGAATTATTCCCCTTACATTTGAATTCCAGAGTTACTTCAGTTAGCGGAAAAAAATCAACTGATAGGTTACATCATCATAGTATTGATTGTTTTTCTATAATGACACACCCAGACACAGGGTATATTTTATATAGCTATTATCAGGCTGTACTAGAATACATTATAACAGAAAAAGCTGACCCATATAATACAGGTGCCCTACTTACAAGGATGGTATGCCCCTTTTATCCAACAATACATCATCCTGACCCTTTTCTCCTTCCATAAACAGTTGCTTAATAACAGCCAACTGCTTCTCCTATAAAACCCTCTTTTTGCTACACCTCCTTGTCTCATGGTTATTAATTCTTGGTTTGTTAACAATTTTCAGTTTCATGGATTCTACCCTGTACCGTGTCGTGTACCCTGTTCTTACCTTCCTGTACGTGTTGAGGTATTCCTGTGTAGAGTTTAGCCCTGTGTAGTATTTTTAGTTTTATAGTTCAAGTCTCAGTATTTTTAGCCAAGCCTATTAACCTATGTATGCTTACACTTAGCGGTAGCTTAGCATGCTACCCTTTGTTTGTTTTCACTTAGTCTTAGACTTAGATTAGTCAGTTAGCATCTGTTTTCTGTACCGTATGTTTCAGTACTAAGTATTTCTGTTTATCTGTATTTCTTTTTCACTTGTATTTTACTTTAATACTTACTTTGCACAAAAATTAGGGAATATGTTTTAAAAAATAAATATCCCATAATGAAATATCCCCTCATTCTTTTTTTGGTGACACATGTATAAGGAAAATACCTGTCTGTTTGCAGAGGTCACAGTCAAGAGCTTAAAAAAGACTTTTGTTTTGGATTTTCCATTATATTTCTCCACTGCTTTCTCCGCAGCCTCTAAAACACCTTTTTCCAAGGGGCTAACTTTCTGCCAGCCTCCGAGGGGCTCCACGGGTTCTATAAAAGTGAAAAAATAAGAGAACGTAGTTGATAACAGGGCTGTCATTTACATAATAACAGCAACAATACAAGGTGAGATATGCAAATCAGGACCTGCTAATGGGACCTGGGAGTATTAAGAGGTTAATCTGTTTTGATGAGAGATTTGTAGAGCTGTATACATTATGCAAAATTTTTTATTATTATACAGTATATATATATATATATATATATTAGCCCACCATTGTGATGATGCATATATACTGTTCACAAAAATCAGAGGATATGATATTTCATTTTAAAATATCCCCTAATTTTTGTGAGTAGTATAAGGCTAATACCTTATACATAACAGTTAAACAACAGTTTCTGCACAAGTATATCATGGGTATTCGGATGGTGTTCACCCCCCACCTTTGCTGCTACAACAGCTTTTGTTATTCTAAGTGAGTTTTCCACTAGAAAATAATAGACAATAAGCCCCATGGCTTACTTTTGGCATTGCAGTGCATTTGTCTAAGGTGTCTGATGGGGTTGAGGTCAAGGTTCTGTGCAACCCAGCCAAGTTCTCAATCAAAGTTGGCAAACCAGTTATTTGTTTAAGGACAGCAGGGCAGAAAGTTGATTAACTGAATTGTTGAAAGTGGAAACCTATAAATGTCTAAATAAATAAAGGAGGTTTATTTAGTTCAACCCACTCTACTGCTACAGGTCATTAATGGAGTGACACCATGTCCAGGGTTGAACATGAATATTTATGTATAACACACACACACACACACACACACACACACACACACACACACACTCACGCATACGCACACACTCGTGCACACACACAGTTTAAGGATGATTCTAGCAAGTTGAAAACAGTCTGAAATTTGTATGAATGTTTAACCAGAATCTTGGTATTGTATTTGTAATTGTTAATATGTATATTCTAGGTTCACATATTTAATAAAATTACAATCCGTTGTTATATCGAATTTTTAAAATTACTTGAAATGTTTTTTCTCTCCCAAAACTATACCAAATACTTTGCAAGTGATGATTTTTAGCTAATCTAATGTAAAGAACTTCACAGTATTCACAGTAATTAGTACACAGAGAGCAAAACAGCTTTGATCAGTTGCACACATACTGCAAAATTCACACATTTTAATTTTCAACAACTTCAAAATAACATAAAAAAGTTTCTTGTAGAACACCAGATCTGTCTGTTAATGGTATACACTGTTTTTTCAGACCATATACGTCAGGCAGTTAAATCAAAACAATGCGATCTCAGTCGCATACATTTCTTTATTTTTATATATACAGTATATATATAACTACTAATAAAGAAATAGTAATAATTGGTACTCACTTGCTACAATCAATTCTTCCAACACTGGGTGATGGTCATCGCTCATATGAATGGCTGAGATGAAAGAAAACAGCAGGATGAAGTACAGGACCATGACTGCTTTCTGAATGACGGTTCAGCAGAGTGTGACGAAGAGGAAAATGAGGCTTTCTTTAGCTTGTGAATTTCTTACAGTGCTGAGATCCACGCCCATGATGACAAAGAGTGTGGAGGGTGTGGACATTTCACATGCTGCTTGTGTGTCTACTGTGAGTCAGATTTTGATGTAATGAAACCAACACATTCATTTTGAGTGTCTGAACACTGGTTTATTGAAAATACTTTTTAAAAATGATTTTTGTGTAACAGTGGTGTGTTGGTGCTTGAGATTCAGGGTAGAGTTGGGGGGTGGAGTCACTGGACACAGGTAGTCCATCTTAAGGCCCTGACAGAAGTCACTGTTTAAAGTCTCCTTTCTTAGGCAAAGTCAATCATGAACGTGTGTGATGCCTGTCTTGACTGGAAGATGGAGCTGAGCCTTGGCAGTGGTGGTAAATCACTACCACAAAGCACCTCAATGTCCTCTTGATATGCTATGACAGCATTCTGACCACTTAGCAAAAGTAAATGATGTCAACTTACATTTACAAGCCAGACATTTTATATCAGAATATATATTTTCAAGTGAAACAGTGCTCAAATATGCCCCGCCTTTGGGCCAGGGTCGGGTGTACTAAGCAGCCAAAAATGGCTGTGTCTGACGGAGAGATGGAGTCATTTTCCATCACTGCAGAAGTTACCCATATCTATCCCTGTGGTGGACTGGCATCCAGAGCATGCTGACTTCATCTTTAAGTGTCTTCATCTTTATATACAACCTCAATCCACATCAGTAAAATATGGTGATAAAATAAGAAACAAAATATAAATACTTTACACTGCAGTCCACAAATAAATTTGAAATTTAGTCAGTTAGAAAATGCCCTTAGCCAGAGTGACTTACAGCTTAATAATACTTGCTTGATAATCCAAGCAACTGTGATCTTACTCAAGATGTTGCTCAGTAGTGGCAGCTTGACAAAGGTGGGATTTGAATCATGGATCTTCTGGTCAATAGTTCTGTACCTTACCCACTATGCCACCTCAGTGCCTATTTTGGAACGATTTTGTAAAAATGTCTCAAAGTATAACTTACAGATTTAATGTTCCTTTTACTGTGGTGGAGTATTTTGGAATAGCTGTTACGGTACTGAGCTATGCACTTGAAGGTCCAGGCTTCAAATCCTACCTCTGTCAAATGACCCATGCGTAAGTGGATAAGAGTGTCTGTTAAATGATTAAATATAGATTTACAGACACCTTTTACTTAAAAAAATTGCATATGCAATCTCATTCATTATAAAAATTATCAAATTATAAAGCTTTTTTTTTTTAGTTTTCTCAAAGTATATTTATTTGTGTACAAGTCCTATCCATGCTGATCACACATACCATTCTGATGCAATGGACCAGGTCACAAAACATCGGTGCACTCTTAAATGTGAGTCATGCAGGGCTAATTGGTTTTTAACATAGTACACACTGTCACACAATGCGGAGTGACGCACTTCTAGAAGCACACAAACCATAAACGGACATGCGTTGCTCAGCTGACAGTCTTACCCCACCATTTTTGTGTCACTTTTCCAGCAGATTAGTCTAGTCACATGAAGCGAGTATACTATGCTTAGCCCCACATCCACCTCTCAAAGCAATTGCTCCATAGCCTCAGTTAATTTATAGTTACAATATTTACCCAATGCTTTCATTATAAAATCCTCATGAGGGATTCCAACAGCAATTGCATTGCATTATCAAAACTCATGTTTAAGTTGGAAGCATTTCTATAATTACAAACTCCCGTTTGTAAAATACCTTAACATTTTGGGGTTTTTATTTCTCTGTACTTTTTTGGTTTTTATTTGTATGTAGAAATGTGAAGGACTAGTTTTCTAGAGGACATGTGAAAATGTCCTCCATCTGAAAATGTCTGTTTGTTTTGACAGCTGAGCCCAGGAAAGATGTACTGTGGATTTTGACAGTAGAACCATGACCTGGCCAAATTACCATCAGCATCCATTTTAAAACTGTAAAATAATGTATGGTCAGTTGGTAGTCAATCAAAGTTTTCAATTTTACTATGAAATTTGACCATAAAACCATGAAATGGCCAAATTACCATCAAAAATGTATAGTAGAACTGTGAAATGTATTGTCAAACTGTAAAAGTTCACATTAAAACTGTAAATTAATTTAAAGTTCTACTATGAAATCTCACCGGACATTTTTTTCCTGTGAGATTTTAAGAATAATAATAGGGGATATAATCTGTTGTATACATACTTCTACTGTGTGAATGACGAAAAACTATGGTGCTCACAAAAATTTAATATATCAAAATGAAATATCCCATAGTTTTTGTGAGCAGTGTAGCATAAGCAAACCTTTGTGACACTTGGTAGAGAAGAAAATTGAAGTATTGAATGTCAGAAATAAAACATAATTTTGCTTTTTTTTCATTTATGCTTTCAGGAAGTTTTATAAAATAATTGACAAGTGCTATACTAAATGTTATGATATTGTTTTTAAATTCACATTATTGTCTACAATATAAATGTGTACAGTAGATGGCAGCACTTCATCTTATCCATGTTATTTCTCTGTTCATTGGGTAGTCTGCTAAACGCTATAAATGTGTGCTTGTGTTACGACTGCTGATGCTCTCAGTAAAAAAAATGACACCTTTTTCTGTTGCCATAGAACCTTAGCAGTCACGGTAGTTTTTAACACCCTCCAATAATGTTGCATCTGGTACAGTCTTAAAATAGTGCATGTAAAGAGAATGGTTCACCATCATCAAACCGACATGACAAGGCAATAATACATTTCCCTTAGATGTCCTAAAGGCTAAGGGTTTTTGATTAAACAACACAACGTGTCACAAGTGTGCACCTAGTGAGTGGCAGTTCTGTGCTAAACCTATGATTATCTTTTAGTGGTTCTGTGGCCCTCCTATGGTGGTCCTGTGGCAGCCCTGTTCTAGTCCTGAGGTTATCTTATAGTGGTGATCTGGTGGTAGCGTGGTCCTCCTGTGTTGGTCGTGTTCTAGGCCAGTGGTAATCATGTAGTGGTGATCTGGTGGTATAGTGGTACTCCTGTGATGGTCCTGTGGTGGCCATGCTCTAGGCCCGTGGTTATCTTATAGTGGCGATCTGGTGGTAGAGTGGTCCTCCTGTGTAGGCTGTGTTATAGGCCAGTTGTAATCATGTAGTGGTGATCTGGTGGTGTAGTGGTCCTCCTGTGTTGGTCCTGTGGTGGCCGTGCTCTGTGTGTGGTTATCTTGTAGTGGTGATCTGGTGGTAGAGTGGTCCTCCCGTGTTGGTCGTGCTTTAGGCCTGTGGGTATCTTGTAGTAGTGATCTGGTGGTAGAGTGGTCCTCCCGTGTTGGTCCTGTGGTGGCCTTGCTCTGTGTGTGGTTATCTTGTAGTAGTGTTCTGGGTGTATAGTGGTCCTCCTGTTTTGGTCGTGCTCTAGGCCTGTGGGTATCTTGTAGTAGTGACCTGGTGGTATAGTGGTCCTCCTGTGTTGGTCGTGCTCTAGGCCTGTGGGTATCCTGTAGTGGTGATCTGGTGGTATAGTGGTCCTCCTGTGTTGGTCGTGCTATAGGCCAGTGGTAATCATGTAGTGGTGATCTGGTGGTATAGTGGTCCTCTTGTGTTAGTCCTGTGGTGGTCCTGCTCTAGTAGTTATATTTTAGTTATCTATAAATCCCATCTGTGGTGGCCCTGTATCAGTTCTGTTCCAGTGATGAACTGACTGGAGTAGATGTCACCGACGATGTAGCTTCACGGTTCATGCAGCCAATCACAGGTGAGCTCTGAATCTCAAAGCCCCGCCCAACGCTCCTCCAGAGACGCCGTAGATATTTATACAACAACAGAGAATCATGATAGAAAGTGGACGAACTCGGAGGATGTTGTGATTAAACGGTATGTTTTTAACACCTTATTTGTAAGTTACCTGACATCTTAGGTTGTTATATACTGATAATATAATATACTGATATAAATGTCTTTTAACGAACCATTATAGACGTTCAGTGGAAAGACACTTGCCGGTGAAATGCAAGCTGCAGCAGTTAGCGTTAGCTCGGCTAGGTTTGCAGCTAAAGCGTTACATGAGCTAGCTGATACAAACAATATATAAACGTCACTGTTATATTAAAGTCGCTTTAAAATACTTTGTTCATGTTTCGCGCTGTTATTTTTCACTCGTGTCAGGGGTTGTGGTGTTCCGTAGCATTTTGCTTGATACCGCATGTTTTTTCCAACGCATGACACTTGAACCACCGGTTCCTAATGCTGAGGAAAAATGATTTGAATTGACTTATTTGTGCATTTCAGCCTTATTTTCTTGCTATGAGATGCAGTACTACTGTGGTCTGGGACTGGGGTGGCCTAGTGGTTAAGGTACTGGACTATGGACCAGAAGGTCCAGTGTCCAAACCTCTCCCATATTTGGGTCCCTGAGCAAGGCCCTTAACCCACAATAGCTTGGAATGTAAGACTGTGTTTAGTGTAAATCGCTCTGGCTAAGGGCATCTGCTAAATGCTGCTAATGTAATAGTAAAACAATGTTTAATATCACTGTGTGGACTGCGGTAGCCTAGCAGGGTCCAGGGTTCAAATCCCACCTCTGCCAAGCTGCCACAGGTGGGTCCTTAAGTGAGACCCTTAACCCACAATTGCTTGAATTGTGAGACTGTATGAGTTGTAGGTCGCTCTGGATAAAAGTGCCTGCTAAATGCTGTAAATGTACTTGAAATGACTTTAGAGGCACTGTTTGAATCATCATACTTTACTGTTCAAAAATGAAATATCCCTTCATTTTTGTGAGCAGTGTGTTTACCAAAGAAATGCGCTGTATGAGGCCCAAAGTTTCATACTGCAGTAATGCATTGTATCTCATGATCCAGCATAATAGAGGAAACGCTAAAGCCTTTCTTAAAGAGCTTGCACAACTCAATATGTCCCCTTATTTTTTTTTTAAAGAATTGTAACCATTTTCCATAAGTCCAAAAATGTGTATGGATCCAATTTCCTTTAAAGGCAACATATTACACGCCTTTTCCACAATTTAATAGGGTCTTGATAAGGGGTCTTATGGCCTTGAATAATGGGATCACGTCTTCTTTGTCATAGACAATATTTTGTGTCCGTTTGAATAAAAACCGAAAAAGTTGTACATGTTAAATTCATCCATTATCTTCCACTTAATCCACACGGGGTCGTGGACCAGCCAGTGCCCACCCGGCAACTCTGGGCACAAGAGCAGGAGCAACCCTAGACAGGACGCCAATCCATGATAGGGCACACAATCACACACTAAAGGCCACTTAGAGACACCAGTTAACCTAACACACATGTCTTTGGACTGTGGGAGGAAACCGGAGTAGCCAGAGTAACAGGAGACACAGGGGAGGACCTAGGACGCTCCACCCTGGGATTGAACCCGGGACCTTCTTGCTGTGAGGCAGCGGTGCTACTCACCAAGCCACCATGCTGCCCTACGTGTTAAATTATGTAGCATTTACAGTGCTATTTAACTATTATGTTAAAAATATTGGGTGAATACTTGCGAGCTGTTTGAAATATGATTTAAAACATGTTAAGCACACACATTTAAATACACTTGATTTGTGATGTACTGAAGGGTGTAGCAATCAATGGTGTAGTTCCACTGCTAAGCTCTTGGCTTCAGCAAAGGTCATGTCCAAAGGGTTCTTAGTCTATGGGTGTAATAACTAGGATGAGAGCAGTATTATTTTAGTGTGATGGTTTGAGGAAAGC
>JAUZSU010190625.1:0-12102 GCA_034780255.1 Parotocinclus maculicauda
TAAAAACTTGTCATGTCGGCAAGTAGTGACTCAGGTGGGCGATGCTCTAGTCTTACTTCTCGTTTTTGGTGAGTATTTATCCATTGAGTAAACACGCTATTGTAGTGTTTTTAACTGTTGAGTAATCAAGCAACACGCTGAAGTAATGGAATGTTCTCTTTACTTAACACGCCATACATCACTCTCGTATCACACATGCTCCCGACGAGCTTACAGCACGTCATATCCTACACATTGAGTAGCTTCAACAGCTATTTACTGTAAATCGTAATATTTGATGATTTATAACATTCCTTTATTAATAGAATTAATATTTTTTATATATTTTTATAAATGCTATGATTTTTTAAATGTTAAAGTTCCGTAAAAACCAGCGAAACAGCGAAAATCCACGATATATTTTTTGAAAACCTGCGATGCACAGAAAGTTGAACCGAGAAGTGGCGAGAGAACACTGTATCAACAATAAAGCTACTACTGGACCACAAGAAGCCTGCTGAGAGCGAAATGCTGGTGCCACAATATAAACCTAAGAACACACAGGACCTTTGAAACATAGGTCTAAGGGAACATATTAACCAGGTTCTAACAGAACTTCTGGAACATAGGAACTTAGGAACAACTACAGGAATATAAACTGGTAACATAAGAACAAACTCCCCAAGGACCCACAATATAAAACTTTAGAAAGTAAGGAACCTGTGAACACAGGATCTGTAGAACACAGGGGCTTTAGAAATACATGAATTTCATATTATGACAGGGAGAACAAGCCCTTAAGGACATTACTTCTAGAACATATGACATAAATACTGTACCTGGATACACATAATTATATAAATATAATAATCTAGAGAATATGGCCCAGTGAAACGCAGGGCTATGAAAACAAAGACATTTTTGTCAGTGGAATCTGGGTTCATATATGTCTGGGAAATAGGACTTTGTAAATATATACTTTTGTAATAAACTCTTGGAACATATGAACCCAAAAACACATATCAGGGAACAAAAACATAACAAAGACATAGGACTGTAAGAACAGAGAAACCTGGAAACTAAAGACTTTGTGAACATTGGGAAATGAAACAGCTGGGGAAATGGGACTTAACCCTAAGAGAAACTGTGAACACTGAGGACATTATTTTTTAAAATATTAAAATATATGACCCAGGGAACATATGACATTTTCAACAAAGGACATATACCCTGAGACCTTGGGGCCTTGGTTAACACAGGATATTGCAAAAATAGGAGAATAGAATGCTAAAAAACATAACCCAAATATTTAACCATTTGAACATATTCATAACATATTCAAAAGGTGTGTGAAAAAGGGTGTGCTCATAAATATAGTCCTTACATTTCCTTTACTTTATTTACTTTTATTTTATGGCAGACAGTATGAACCTTTTCTAAAAAGTTAGGTGAGGGCAATTTAGGGCTGGGGATGAGGTAAAAATATAATAATTTGATTTAAAACATGTAATGTCAATAAGTAATTGTAATCATGTTTTGGTACAAAAGCAGTGTCGAAGAGGACCAAAGGTGGGCAGAGAATCTCCAGTTAGTTAATAAATGAATGGGAACATTTTTGGAATATTTTAAAACAATGTTCCTCAAAGAAAGATTTACATATCTCAGTCCTAACTTTTTGGGTTTAGCTTGTTTTGCATTTTCTTAATTAATAAATGCATTTACATTCCTGGAAAAGATTCATTATTGAAAGAATGAATGTTTCTTTGAAATCTCAATGTGCTTTTCTGCATTGATGCTGCCACCACAGTACTGAAAAACACCTTTGGCAAGACCACAGACACAGCACCAGGTTGCTGACAATAGTCTGGATGGTCCTTTTTGTTCTTTTTGGCACACAGCCTGTATTTCTTCCCACCAAAAATTCAGGAATACTGATTCATCTGACAACAATACACATTTCTACTGCATGACGGTGGTCCGTCCTAGATGCAAAGAGAAGTCAATGCTTTTTCCAGACATATTTAACATGAGGATCCTTTTTGCACAAAAAATTAAGAGTTTTAAGGGGCATATGAGAATGGAACTCTGTATTGTAGTCTGACTTCACTTGACTTGCTTGACAACTGTTAAATCCAAAATAATAGATGTTTGTTAACAAAGGAAATGCAATGACAAAAATATAAAATATATTGGGTGCATTCTGTCTGCAATGAAATAAGGGGCAAATAATTTTTATTAATTTGTATTTTACATACCATTTTTGGTTTGGAGTTGTAATAATACTTTTATCATGGGACCTAGGACACTAGCAAACATGAGTTTGTGGGAAGAGTAAACTGGAAATATGTGGAATGCTCTTTACCTTTTGACTTTTGAATTTCAAGATCCTTCAAGTATAGGATATTTTGAACAAAGGATATAGGACCGTGCCTGCAAACGTTTGGAACTGTTACATTTATACATACATTTAATGCCTGTCCAAACAAGGTACAATCCAAGCCACTGAGAGTTAAGCGCCTTTTTCAAGGGTCCTCATCCAACAAGCCAATACTTACACAAAAAAAGTGCAGGTGCAATTTACTTACACAAACGTCTCCAGCAACTTAACCTCTAAACTACATCTGCTCTAAAATAACTAAGAACTGTTTACATAGAATTCCGAAGAACAATACTTTGGGAACATAGAAATCTGGAATAAAAGATATCCTGAACATACAGTTTCATTTCCCGGTGAGGCCTATGGTCAAAACAAAGTTTTCTTTGAATATAGATGTTTAAGCATAACAGTATTCAGTGTGAGGTGATACATTTTACCCTTGGGAGGTAAAATCACACTTCAGGTGCAGAAATTGCAGTTAGCAGCAGCAGACTGAAGGAAATTCCTTAGAGTCCATTAGCTCACAAATGTGTTTCCAGTTTTATGGTGTGTCACTAATGGCAGATTTGGAGTCATGCTGAAACTCGAACAATAATTCGTTTCAACCAGCACTAACTTTACACCTTGAAAGAAAATGAAGTAACACACTGAGTATTTAGTGGCCATTTTTATTTAGAACCACAAGGCTCAACTACTTGGTCATAGAGGGAAATTTACTTAAACAAATGAAGGCAGAAAAAAGAGACAATAAATTAGAGATTAATTATGCCCTTACATAAGTCCAAACTTGGGAGCATTGCTAACTCAAATACATTATGTTAACCAAAAACTAATTTTGCTTATATTTACAGCATAAAACATCTATACAATTAAAATGAAGCTTTAAGCAGCAAGACGTTTGTCTTTTGATATTCTTGCACACTTAGCCAATACAATAGTTCTCAGTTTAGTCAATGCAGAATCTGGATCTTTATGTTTCTGTCTAGTGCTGTCCAAGCTTAAAAGTAATTATCTTGTAACATGTTTAACTAACTAGATGAGATAATGCTGCTATCAATGCTAACTCAGACAGACACTGTAGCATTAGTTTTGTTGTGCTGTGCTTGTTAATAATATTGTATGTGTGTTTGTGTGTGTGTGTGTGTGTGTGTGTGTGTGTTTGTGTTTCAGTTCTGGGGATTATTATTGTTCTCCTTAGTTGTGTGGTCACCACACTCACCTGTATTTCCATGTCAGCTATCTGCACTAACGGCATTGTACGAGGAGGTACACACACACACACACACACACACACACACACACACACACACACACACACACACACACACACACACAGGGTGTTTTTTCTCTGCATTCTTCTTTTTCTTTAATGAATACCTTTATTATTAATTTTAGTAAAATGTGGAGGACTGTACACCCACATTCTATTTATTGTGTTGTGGTTATTAGAAGTCTTTTGTCATTAGTGGACGACAACATATTTTAGATGTTTAAACTTTCTTTTTCAAAAAGTACAATTGTGCAGTGTTAAGTGTCCTTACAGAATGTGGTACAGTAAGTTGCGTAGCAATTTCCATATACAAAAACTTCAGGACTTAGGCAAATAGAGCATGACTAAACAGATTGATATAAACTAATTCACTAAAACATAAGCACCTGTGTAGGGGTTATTAAATCTGGGTGAGAGACAACCATGCTAAAGTGCCAAGATTTCAAAAATGTTAAATTAAATTGAAATTTAGCAATATAGCAGACGAACCTAGTCTTCAGAATTGTGGCTGGTTCTTCAAGAGACCTGGGAAAACATAGCAGTCGAGTGCCATGAAAACTGCACATCAGTATACCAAGGATAATTGGTGCTGTTTTAAAAGCTAATTTTTTTAGGTTGTTCTGTTGGGAACTGAGTGAGGTTTATTTTTGCAATAAAAGAAAAGTCTAAAATATGCTGTTTGCACCTGACAAACTAATGCAGAAGACTTCAAACAAACACAAAAATTGTTTAGTTCGTAAAATGTATATTGTTATTCTTATCTTCATTTTTATTCATTAAATTATTTTAATTTCATTTCATATTCTGCTTAATACATTTATTTTGTTTATTTTAATTATGAAGAGCATACTACATATATTTTTGCGTTGAATTTAATGGAAGTAGCTTTTTCTAAGTCTACACTTAAAATTATTTACACTTAGTTATATAGCTTTTTTTTAAATAATTAAATATGTTTATATGGTACAGATATTTTATGATTATAATTTAGATTCACATTTTGCACCATATTTTTCATTCTGCTGTGCAGAAATCTGTTTGTTATTAAATAATATAGTGTATTGATTTATTTATTTATATTACAATTCCACAATATATAATTGTTAATATCAAATGTTTATTATTATTATTTTTTTTTTATGTTTTCAAAAAGCTTCTTACTAACACTGGTAAATAATCAGATGTATTTATGATTTTACAATTAATTTGATATGTCTTTGTTTAATAGTTGTATGTATTTTAAATAAGTTATCTTAAATGATTAATTTAAAATATGTATATAAAAGAAAATCATAATATTTTTAATGATTTAATCAAGTTTTAACTGGCTTATTTCTGTTTGATATAGCTAAAATTGTATGTATTTTAAATAAGACACACTTATCTTAAATGATTAATTTGAAACATGTATTTTAAAAAATACATAAATAATAAAATAATAATGTTAATTAATGATTTAATCAAGTTTTAACTGGTTTATTTTTGTTTGATCAGGTGGTGCATATTACCTGATCTCTCGCAGTTTAGGGCCAGAGTTCGGTGGTTCTATTGGACTGATCTTTGCCTTTGCTAATGCTGTAGCTGTAGCCATGTACGTTGTGGGATTCTCTGAGACTGTGGTGGATCTGCTAAAGGTATGAACAGATTCTTAGATGGTTGATATGAACAGATTTGAACAGTACTGTGGCCACTCAATGTCTTGGTCACATGACTGCAAACTTCAAACCCAGCCCTTAACCCTCATGTGGCCTTGACAAGACAGGGCATCAGAAATCATTACTAGACCTTTAGCCTCTGTGCCAGTTGTAGTCCATTGTCTGTGCTATCGGGACTCACCCTCACACTTCTCCTGCTCTCTCAGTAGCGAATTCTCTTGGTCTATCTTGCACAACAGACATGGGGATGCAACATTACTTACAGCCCTCACTCAACCATAGGCAGTATTAGAATCAGAGATCTGAAACCTTCAACATCAGGAACCACTGCTCTACCAACTGAGCCACTCTGGTTCAAATATGATCTAGCAACCAATGTCAAAAAGAAAGGGCCGGGTCTGCTGCAGGGAAGACACCAACTGTATATGAAGGACTCTGGATCTGGAGTCTTGCCAGGACCTTGCCAGGGGCTGTCCAGATCTTTCTGAATGTCAGATCCTTTGTGGGTGTTTACAACCAACACAACCAAAGTGAAAAGACAGGTTTTAAAGTCCTATTATTATTATTATAAAACTTTGTTCTTAATACCTAAGTGAACCTAACATTACGCAAGGGATTATTGTAGAAACATGGAAACTAATGTTAATGGAGTCTTACTCGTGCAGTGACACCAAAAGTTCAGAATTTAGAGTAGATGATCCACCTAATTACTGGAGGTTGGAGTAAACCAGAAATAACTAAACTTCACAGAAACAGAAAACAAGAGGATCAAACTATGGAGTTGTGCAGCACCAACCCTGGCCAGGTTATTAATGATTATTTGAGGGCCATTTAAATCCCAGAGGCTGGTACTCACTCACTGAAAGGTTAACACTTAATAGTTACAGTCCATAAAACAGGAAACGCATTTCTAAGCTAATGGACTATTCAGTATGACAGTTTTCTTTGAATTGCCTTTGCTAACTGTTTTTTTACCACCTGAGGTGTGATTTCATCCCCAGAGGGATGGAGGTAGAAAGATTATCTCATTGGGGACGCCTAGAGATTAAATGTTTCAAGTGTTAGATTGTCCCAATCGACTCTGTACTAATGCCACCACTTTGCGGTTGCGGCATTAGTGCAGAAACTAAGAAGTTAGGGCAACATATGGGTGATAATTAATGGATGTCCCTGGAAAATATACTGCTCACAAAATTAGGGGATACCTCAAAATGAAATCTTCCATAATGAAATATCCCCTAATCATTTTTTTCAGGGACATTGAATTATTTAATTTAATTAACAATGAATTATTATCCATATGTTGGTGTAACTTTTTAGTTTCTGCATTAATGCTGCCACCACAGAAGTGTGAATTACCTTTGCCAAGAGCACTGACACAGCCACATACCACACAGACCTTGGCTTTTGGACTTGTTGCTTGTTAATAGTCTGGATGGTCCAATGAAGTTGACACATTTTAAATATAAAGCTTCTTTTTTTACACAGTAAAAAAGTAACACGGTCCTTGTGAATGTTAGTCCATATTTTAGTGCTTGACAAAGTTTTGTCAAAGTAATCCCTTGCCCATGTAGTTATATCAGCTATATATGAATGACAGTTCATGATGCAGTGCCATCTGAGGGATAAGAGATCATTAGATTTCAATTATTTTGTCACACATTTGTTGACACACTGGAGATCCTCTGCTCATCTTTGCTCCAAAAACACTCCGATTTCCTGGATGCTGTTTTTGTATCAAATCATGAATTTAATCATCTGTTGACACCACCTGTTTGAAATCATATCGTTATTTATTTATTTTTTCACTAACCCTAAATTGCCTCATCCCAACTCTGTTTTGCAGGCGTGAAATGCAGGAATGGATGTTTATTAACAAATTAAATTAAGTTGACCAGAACATGAAATATTCAATATCTTGGTTCATACTGTATGTAATTAAATAAAAGCCAGACTTATTGTAAGACACTTGGTTGGTATTAAACTGTTGATCAGAAGGTTCTGGGTTTAAATCCCACTTCTGCCAAGCTGCTACTGTTTGGTCCTTGAGCATGATACTTAACGCAGAATTTGATTGTACAATTGTATTAGTTGAAAACTAAAAAAGACATTTCTCTTTGCTTAGCTCTCTTTGCTTGTTTTTTCATATTATTTAGTATGAAAACAAAAAAAAAGAAAATCCTTCCAGATAGATATCTTGTTATGCACTCTGCCTTGCCACAATGTAAGTTGCAATCTCAGGTTTTAAGACTAAGAAAGGAGTTTTATGTTTTTAATATACGAGTATATAATCATCTGATATAATAGAGTGATTTCTGCAACCACTATACAGTTGCTTTGGTTTGGTAAAACAAAACTGGGATGTTGACTTAATAGAACTTATACAATTAAAACATGTGTTTTGAAAATACATTTTAATCTATCTTTTATTTATATATATATATATTTTTTTTAGGAAAGTAATTCCATCATGGTGGATGAGGTAAACGACATTAGGATCATCGGTTGCATCACTGTGGTATTGCTGCTTGGCATATCTGTGGCTGGGATGGAATGGGAGGCCAAGGTCAGCCCACAACACACACACATGAATAGTATATATAATAGTATAGTATATAGTATATAATAGTATATAGATGGCCCTTAGCCACCTCTTCTGTTTCACTGCTAACGGGTTCATAATATGAAGCATACACGTATGGAATCTCCACAAACAGCAGTAGTAGAATGAGTTGTACTGAACCACACTCACTCTGAGTACTCTTAGGGATTGTGTTCACTTGTTGTTAGCAAGCTTAACATCTGATAGTCAGATTTTGAATGTTTAAGAAGACATTAGATAGGTAAAAGGGCCATTTTAGGCAAAAGGCAAATGGCAATTAAACCAACTACCAGACCTCAGACTAAAGGAAAAATGGATACAACTGAAATAGACACCAGATTCATAAAATGGCCTCAGTCTCAGTTCATATGTACTTCTACTGTTTAGGTGTCATAAGACAGTGGAATTATGATAGTTTTCATGACCACACACTTACCTGCTTGTAGTATAAAATAATATTAACTTATAAAATCAGTATATATTGAAGTTGAAACTTACATTTCAAAATTAAAAGCATGGCACGCTTTCCTGTATTGGCAGTGAAACCGGACTGACTGGCAATTTAAAAACACAACTGGTATGTTGAATGGGAGAAGGTCAGATTGGGATCATCTCCCTAATGTTTTAACAGTGGCTTTTTGTCCAATCAAATCACCAGAGAAGATTGCAAAGAAATACACCGTGCCTCCATGTGTGCACGAATGATTACTTCCCACCAGTGATGTAGCAGCCTGTTACTTCTTTTTGTTCATGTGGCAATTTTCCCTCAGTAGATAGGTCAGAACATGCCAGAGAGTGTTTAAAAGAAACCTGGACATATTCCATAGTAGAGAAAAAATAACATTAGTCATGAATAAGTACAGGTACTTCCTGTTTTACGATTGTCAGACTTACAATGGGAATCCAATAATACACATAAACACACATTCAGAATTCAAATTCAAATCTTAAATGTAGTTTTTTCTTTCCCCTGGGTAAATACTATGCAGTATGATAGACTGCAACACTCTCCTGTGCCAAATTGCATGACTTAGGATTGTGACATGGTGGGAGCGATAAGTGTATATAATATATAATGAGGATATAATTCATGTTTGGGACAATACTTGTTTTTTGACCTTCATTACATTTTTCTATAAATATTAAACACTTTATTATAATATAAGCTTTATGTTACTGATTTTGCCTAACTGTACTTTAATGTGTTTCAACTGTGTCTCTCTCTGTCATTAGGCACAAATTGTGCTGCTGTGGATCCTGCTCATTGCTATAGTCAATGTCTTTGTAGGAACAGCCATTCCTGCCACCAAGGATAAAGAATCCAAAGGTTTCTTCAGCTATAAAGGTGAGTTTTATAATAATTATAATAATTTATAATAATTATTCTATATAATAGACTTCTGACTGGTTCAGGCATCACAGATGTACACTATTCCACAAAAGTGTTTACACCCCACACATTATTGTAACTATTTTATTATATATTTTCATGGGACAACACTGAAGATATGACACTTTGGTACAATGTAAAGTAATCAGTCTATATTTTGTATAACAGTGTAAATTTGATGTTTCCTCAAAATAACACAACCATTAAAGTCTAAACTACTGGCAACAAAAGTGAGTACACCCTTAAGTGAAAATGTCCAAATTGTGCCCAAAGTGTCAATTTTTTGTGTGGCCACCCTTATTTTCCAGCACTGCCTTAACTCTCTTTGGGTATGTAGTTCACTAGAGCTTCACAGGTTGCCACTGGAATCATCTTACACTCCTCCGTGACAACATCATGGAGCTGGCTGATGTTAAAGACCTTGCACTCCTCCACAGATGTTCAGTAGGGTTTAGTTTTGGAGACATGCTTGACTTCTACTCCCAGTTTGTTTAGCAAGGCAGTGGTTGTCTTGAAAATGTGTTTGAGTTTGTTATCATGTTGAAATACTGCCCTGCTGCTCAATTTTTGAAGGAAGGGGATCATGCTCTCCTTCTGTATATCACAGTACATGTTAGCATTAATGGTTTTCTCAATGAACTGTAGCTCCCCTCAGCCAGTAGCACTCATGTAGCCACAAACCATGACATTCTCACCACTAGGCTTGACTGTAGGCAAGACAGACTTGTCTTTCTATTCCTTGCCTGGTTGCTGCCACACATGCTTTACACCATCTGAACCAAATAAGTTTATCTTGACCACAGGACATGGTCCAGTAATCCAAGTTATTAGTCTGCCTGTCTTCAGCAAACAGTTTGCAGGATTTCTAGTGCATCATCTTTAGAAGAGGCTTCCTTCTTGGATGACAGCCATGCAGACCAGTTTGATACAATGTACGCTGTATGGTCTGAGCACTGACAGGCTGACCCCCTACCTCTTTCTCTGCAGTAATGCTGGCAGCACTCCTACATCTATTTTCAAAAGCCAATCTCTGGATATGATGCTGAGCATGCACACTTTTCAGATCATGGCGAGGCCTGTATTAAGTGGAACATGTCCTGTTAAACTGCTGTATGGTCTTGGGCACCGTGCTCACTTTCAGAGTGTTGGTAATCTTTTTATTGCCTAGGCCATTTTTTAAATATCTTTAGGAAGTTTTTTGCCATGAGTTGTCATGTTAAACTTCCAGTGGCCTGTATGAGAGTGATAACAACAAATTTAACACATTATCCCCACTCACACCTGAGACCTTGTAACACTAACGAGTCACAAGATATCGGAGAGTGAAAATGTCTAAAATTTAGTTCACATTTAGTTATTTAGCAGACACCCTTATCCAGATCAACCTATGGCTTATACAATCTCATAATTTAACAGGTTAAGGGCTTTGCTCAAGGACCCAACAATGCCTTAACTGCTAGTCCAACTTTGTCCAAAATAAAACAGATAGTTCAAACACAGTAAATACAAATAGCAAATTTCAACAGTGAGTTCAAGTTCAAACAAGTTCAAATATCAAGTTTAAACAGTTTGGTTTCAAACAGCAAGAACAATCAAAAACAACAAATTCAATCAGAATTGTTATGTGACAAGATGTTTTTATACAATCATATATATGTAGTCCCTGACTTGAAGTTCATGATGTGAATTCAACCATTGCATTCAAGAAACAAGTTGCTGTGTGATTTTTTCACAGCCTCAATCATGGCAGAGAACTTTACTCCAGACTTCCGGGATGGTGAGACGTTTTTCTCCGTCTTTGCCATCTTCTTCCCTGCAGCAACGGGAATTTTAGCTGGAGCAAACATCTCCGGAGATCTGAAGGTATGATAAATGATTAAACGACCAGCCTAAATGTCTTGAGAGTGGTTTTGTATTCTAGGGTATTATTTAGTCATTTAAGATGTAAACATTAAACATGCCATTTATATGTGTGCAGGATCCTCAGGGTGCAATTCCCATTGGCACCCTGCTAGCCATATTAATCACTGGATTGACATATCTTGGCATTGCTCTGTGTGTTTGTGAGTATACCCTACCCTAATAAAACCCTATGATGTGCCTCTAAGGACTTTCCCGCTAAGGACTCAAGATCTGAAACTGCCTGTTTATTGGACGAAATAACATTGCACATTTTTCACATTATTTTATTAATCTGTTATTATGCACTTACTTTTATTATTAATACAAATGTAATTATTTCAATTCTCATCTAAGCCACCCAAGGAGGATGCATCCATTTTTAAGTCTTGGTCCTTCCAAAGGTTCTTCTTTATAATGTTATAATGTTTCCTAGGCTTGCTCAAATTGGGATTGGCCTTTCACGATAATATAATGTTGTAAAGCTGCTTTAAGACAATGCTCCATATATATCCATGCTTGTATATAAATAAATCTGACTTAAATAGACTTAAATATGCCTAATCTCACTTGTTTCATTAATAGATCTTGTTCTCAAATGATAATAACATATAACACGGATGTGTCTCCATCTGTGCATATAGCTGCTACAGTGATGCGTGATGCAACCGGAAACAGGAATGACACCATCGGCACTGGTGAAAGCTGCAATTTCTCTATTGCTTGTGATTTTGGCTATGACTTTTCCCCTTGTGCCACCACCAAGTGCGATTATGGCTTGATGAACAATTTCCAGGTAAGAGATGCAGCCTGATTTGATGCAGAACATTGAATTCAGAACTAATGGACATTATTTCGACAACTGTGTGTGTGTGTGTGTGTGTGTGTGTGTGTGTGTGTGTGTGTGTGTGTGTGTGTGTGTGTGTGTGT
>JAUZSU010190636.1:0-12102 GCA_034780255.1 Parotocinclus maculicauda
TGGTCCTCCCGAGGTTTCTTCCTACCACTTTCAGGGAGTTTTTCCTTTCCACTGTCGCCCAAGCTTGCTCAGCTTGAGATTGGCCTTTTAAGAAAATATAAGATTGTAAAGCTGCTTTGAGACAATGCTCCATTGTAAAAAGTGCTATATAGATACATTTTAATTGAATTGAAGTATTTAATAGGTACTTTAGTTTGACAGTTCATAGTTTTAGACTGGTCAGTCCTGCTGAAGGCCTGTGTATATTTTTGTTTTTACTCAAAATGTTTAACTTTTATTTGGCATACATTGATTGGTAATTTACTGCAATGTGGAGTCTAGTTTAAGAGAAAATAATGGTAAAAAATCAGATTTTGTTCATGATTCACTTTTAAAAAGTTAATGATACAAGTATTTTGTCTCTGGTCTCCAATAAGTAGCAGCTTCTAATCCACGTAAATTAAATACATGACATCACCTGGCCACTGTTTGAAAACCATTCTTATTACGTCATATAGAGTTTTGGGTGTAACACAGAAGTATCTTTTCCAGTAAGTGAAATACTTTGTTTCAAATGAAATTTATTTGCTACATTAACACTCAAAAATCTGAGTGATGAAATGTTTCGAGTCATGCATAGGTTATGTAACATCATATTCCCAACAAGCTCTTAGGGATTCATGAATACAAAATGGAAAATATGGCTTTCATTTTTATAGGCCTGCATGGTAACATAAAATATAGACAGGAAATGAAAAGTTGTGGAATAAAAACACTGGTGTACTTTTTAACTTCACAGAATATATCCTCCAAATCTCCAGACTTAATGCGCTGTATAATTTATTTTAGTGCATTCACTAATTTCTTCAAAATAACCCCTTGATTTCCTGTCTATTTTCCTTTCTGTATTGTAAATGAACCGTTCTTTAGTAAATACCATGTCTTTTGTCAGTTCTGCTCCATTTGATCTTGTAATTTGCAGAGCAGCACCTATTATTGTTTAAAGTGATTATTTTGTGCAATAAAATTCACTCTGTTAAACTGAAGCAGAATCATTTGTCTGCTTATTAATGTATTTAGTCTAAAAATACATTCATGCATATTTTCTTAGCTCATGTGTTCACGTAGACCATGTGCTTCTGTTCACTACCAAATTATCTTCATTTAATTTACCTGACTCTTGTGCTGAAGTTAATTTTGTAGCAGCAACTGTTTTCTTAAATGGGAGACTTGCAAAAAAGAATTGCAATTCTGTCCAAAAAAGGCCACCATAAGATTCGATATATCACTGTTTGCAATGATTTGAATACCATAATTATTTCCCAGTCTCTTTATTAGAATACAAAAAAACACAGGACTTTTCTTAAATATTAATAAACAGGTTAAAAAAATTAGAAAAAAAATCTATAGGCTGTTATTATATAGTGCTGATTATTTTGTGACTTCGCCTGACACTTGAGCAATTGCAGCATCTTGCAGCTTCGTTGGTATTCTACATTCTGGATCAGGAATTGACTTTTTGGAAGTGTAGGAGCCAAGAAACCACTTGTTAGAAGGGGAACCTGGTAAAAAGGCTCAGAGATGCTAAAGCTCACAGACTGGAATGAAGATGGAGTGAAAAAGGATTATATGGAGTGACAAATCAAAGTTAGAATATTTTGGATCCAGTCGGCAGCGAGTGCTCTCAAATGCACTTAATAATCCACTTTGTCAGTAATCCAATCATCGAGTATACATGCCCTTGGGTTACGACTGTTGCAGCACCAAGGAACAGTCCCTTGACTGGTCTATCCTTAATCAGTCTCAGCCAGTAGTATTTGCATAGGATGCCCTACCTGACAGAAAAGAAGGTGTGAGACTCAGTCTAGGGTCACCATGGTCGTGAGGTGGTGTATTCAATAAAATGAATTGGAGGCAGTAGATGGAGGTATAAACTCATTCAGAACATTTTACATTCCATTTACATTTACAGCATTTAGCAGACCCCCTTATCCAGAGCGACTTACAACTTATACAGTCTTACCATTCAAGCAATGGTGGGTTAAGGGCCTTGCTTAAGGACCCCACTGTGGTAGCTTGGCAGCGGTGGGATTTGAACCCAGGACCATCAGGTTCATTCAGGTCCAGAGTCCAGTACCTTAACCGCTAGGCTAGCGCACACACAGTACACAAAGTAAAGCAGGTTATTTATTCAGAAAACAGGTCAGGGAACTGAGCAGGGTCCTTGGATTGGATTGTAACATTGTATCAGTTGAAGTCGCTCTGCATAGGAGTGTCTGCCACCTTACCAAATATAAAAAAAATACCCCATACGTTATAGTTGGGGTTTGAGTAAAAAGTTGTTTTTATTTTTAGGGATTAGTCGTTATGATGCAGGAAATCCTCTTTTAAAAAAAGTATTTTGACATTGAGTGCTTTTACTTGCTTGCTGTACTTTACCATTCATATTTTTATTCATTTTGATCCCAGCTACAAATAACTGATCACAAATATTCGGTTTCTGTTGAAAACAGATTAAACGACCACAGGGTTTACAGTATGTGGTGTGAAGCATTGGTAGATATAAAACAATTGTAGCCTTCAAAAGAGCTTGTTATATTGATTAAAAGAGTTATTACATGGTCAGATGTATCGGAGTGCAAGTCTGTTCATCATGTTCACTCTCCTCTCCACCCATGACTATACAGCATGCCTCCAAAATAATTATTTTGACAGTGGCTATGCCGAGAATGTTTGCTGTTTTCGTTTTTCCTTTACGAATGTTTGTTTTTTATGAGATCCTACTGCGACAAGTAAGGCACATATTTGCCAAATGAAAGGAATGTGAGGCAATTAATTTTAATGATGTGCAAGACAAGTCAGCATGACGGCAATTAACGCAGCATTTTGGGCCGAACGTGGAAGCAGTGACAGTGCAGGAAAGCAACACGCCCACTGCACTACAATGAGGCCAGTGTGTTGTAGTGTCAGAGTCCAGCTGCTCTCATTTTTAGTCATATGATTTAATGTAGTATCCAGCGTAGGGTCAGGAAGATGTTAACTATACCCGTGCCTCTAGAAGATACAGAGAATTCCACTGGTTTTCTTTTATGTGATTTTTAACTGTTGCTCTCATAAACCGTTTTGAAAGTATGCAGACTTTATGCAGAAGTTTACAATGAACCTGAAAGTTAAAATCCACATGATTGATTTGGCAAAGTCCGGTATTATTTTGTACCAGGACTGTATGTAGGATTTCAAGAATGCAAAGTTGGTGAAATGCCTGGAGATCAGTCGATACCACAAACAAACCAAACATCCTAAAATCAAGTAGTATATTAACAATATCAATATTCTGAGTACTGAAGAATGCCTGCTGATACAACAAACTGATTTTGACATTATCACTTTTATTGACCTCTCTGCTTCTTTAGTGAATTAGTGCAAAGCATATTCATTTACTCTTCCAATGTGTCACCAGTATTTACTATGTTCACATAGTAGATAAAAGTAGCATTCATTATATTATATGTGAAAGAGACCTTTTGTGAGGTATTGAAGTCGGATTGATTTCATTTAAACTTGACTTTTGTTATAAATGCACACTGAGAAGGTTTTGAGTAGCGAGACAGTCAGTCTTCATAGCTATTTGGGGTGATGTCTTTTTATTAGAAGGCACATTTCAGAATCACAAAGATTTTGTTGGTAATTTGATCGAGTTTAAATGCATTTGGCTAATCAGATAATCTGAACCTTCTGGACTGACATAACTAGGACAGTAATCAGATTTCTACTTTACAATCAGCCAATAATCTCAGATGTAGATGCGATGTAAACTTTGATATTTATTAATTAAATAATGAAATTCTTCAGTTTCAGTTTCTGAGTTCCCCAACAATGTTTGGTAGACATTATGCTGGTGCTGCATTTAATTTCAGGGTTGCCATATCCAGTCCAATATGCAAGTGCTACTGCACCATATCAGGCATAATACCTATCCTTAGTTTTCATCTTTTCCTCTTGCTGTTCTGATAAGCCATGAATGATATACTTTCCAGTGTTCATGTAAGGTCAGCTCCCTGAAGCACCCCCAAGGAAACCCAACCAAGGCTTTAATCTGTCCTCCATCATACTATACAGAATAGAAAAAATGCCAAAACGGAGTGTCGGATCTTAATTTGTCCATGCTGACTATTGTCTGTTTTTGAATAATTCTTCTTTGATGTATAAAATGTATAAACAGGAAAAACATCTGGTTGTCAGACGTGGAATTGGAATAAAGCATTAAACAGTGAAAGTAATTGGTAATAAGTTTGGGTTGTTCTAGTTATTTCCTCCAGTATAAACTTCACAATAAATTGAACAAAAGCCCCTAATATAACGTAATTGCTTCAGATCAGAGGAAATTTATGCGATTCAACATGCAAGAATGTACATCTACAGATGCTGGAACGATGCTTTTCGGTCTTGCTTTTCACTTCAGGCTAGTGTTAGCCAGGAGTCGAAGACCAGCATTACAATAACAGCAAAGCCAGTAGGCCATGCAGTCACTCTTCCAGAAGGGCTGGAAGAAGCTTTTGGCTTGTAATCTCTGTCCTGCGGCATCTGTGTCAATAGAATTCCTCCACTGTTGACAGAGCCTCGCTGTTTGCTTTAGTCTCCGGAGAGTGGTGGTCTGATTTACTGTTCAAGGACGGTGTCATAAATTCAAGCTTGCCATCCAGCACTCACACCTGAGTCACAAGTTGGAGCACCGTGTTTGGTTTGCATGGGGTGCAACAGCCCCCTCTGGACAACGTTAAAGTAGCAGCTAGGACCGCTCGAAGACGGAGAACGGCTTGTTTTTCAGCCAACCATGAACAGTTACTTCACACTGACTGGCATTAAATAAATAGTGTTATGGTGGAATATTTTTATTTCAAGTTGTGAGTGTGATTTTAGATTAAAAAAAAAAAAATTGCAAATGTAGTACCTACACACAAAGTAAGGTATACGTTTTTATTCTTGTGTGGTGGTCAGTTTGGAACAAACATTAAACATATATAATTAAATAAAGCTTCTGTATGAGTGAATACACTTAAAATAGTCCATGCTTTTATGTTTGAAATGCTTACTGTAGAGATTTCCTTTGTCATTTCCACAGGCTATTATTTTGAGTTGTTCTGCAGTAGGATTTAGAAATTTCTTTACTTGTGTATAAACATCATCAGATTCCTAAAAGTAGATGAAAATAACCCAGTTAAACATACATACAACAAATATACATGGTAATTTGTTTAGTGAGATTTATATAACCTGTGAGTGGTAGACATATGTGAACCTTTGCTTTCAGTGTTTGGCATGACCTCTTTGTTCAACAGTAACGGCAGGTTTCCGGTAACTGCTGATCAATCCTACTCATTGACGTTGAGGAATTTTAACCCATTTCTCTGTATAGAACAGCTTCAACTGTTGCTCCGCACATGAACAAATCAGTACTTTGATTTGACCATTACAAAACATTAACCTTAGTGCTCTTTATACATTTTTTATTACCATAATTCAGGTCAATTAGTTGCTCCATGAGTTGCATTCTTGTGATATTCAATTTAGGGCCAGATGCCCCAGGATTTAAACTTTCTGGCCCATAGTCCAGTACCTTAACCGCTAGACCACAACAGTGATAGCAAAGCAGGACCAAACACGATACTAACACAAACTCTGCTCATAAAACATGGTTCTAAGTCCTTCCTATGTAAGTCTGTGCTCGTTTGATTGTTTGTGTGTTTGTTTGTGGGTGTGTAAAAAAGAAAGAAAATTCAGATTGGGCAAATTAACCAATTAACCTAATGCATTGATACTGGTGATAAATGTCTCCGTTTAACATTTATCGAATGTAGGCCTCGACTTTGTTACCTGCATTAAGAAAAAGTCTGTTTCTTATCTGCTTATTTATTGTTTTCTGTTTCTCTCTTGTAGCTGACTGTCAGCCCCCCTGTGAAAACCGTGGTTCATGCAGTCGCCCTCACACTTGCGTTTGCCGCTCTGGTTATCAGGGAAGCCGTTGTGAAGAGGTGGCACCTGAGCAGGTCTATATCCGCACTGGCACCTCCAGGATTCTGAGGCCTTTCCAGCCTGGCACTGACTCCAACCAGCGCCAGCCTGCCCGCAGGAATCCTTCTGAGAGAAAAGCAACCGACACCTCTCTCAAAACTCAGACACCCAGACCTCCAACCAGCAGGGTGCCTCATTCAGCTGGGTAAGTCTCCCCTCAGAATATGGTTAAATAATCGCATAACAGTGCAGAAATAGTCACTTCATATCTTGCGTAAACACGGAATGCATGAGTCATCGATACGGAAGCTACTAGTGCAAGCTGTGCTATTGTTCATCCATAATCTTTATTTTATGTTCACTAGAAAGTGACATTTTTTGATGGTAATGGTTTGTCTTTAGTAAGTGTAGCTCTTGCTTCTGCTTCTCTGCCTCTACTTTTGCTCTCAATTACATATTTGTAGTCCATTTGTTTATTTCCCTACTTTTAGTCCCCTTTACTTTGTTCTCTATTGGTCAGAACCCCCACAGCACTACCAGATATCAGGTACTATTTGGGTGGTGGCTCATTCTCATTACTGCACTGACACTGATGTGATGGTGTTGTGCTGATACAAGTGGATCAGACAGCAGTGCTGCTGATGTTTTAAATTCAAAATGTTCAATTGAAAATGTTCAGTTATCAACATCCTGCAGAACACTGAAGCGTTATAGGATGACTTAACACAAACTGTGCAACAGCAGATAAGCTTATGCCTTTGATTTTACATTTACAAGTTGGTGCAATACAGTGAATGTCTCTAGTAAAGTGGACAGTAAGTGAACAATGTTTTAAAACTCTAGCTGCACTGTGGCTGATCGAATCATACCAGCTCAACACACACTAACACACCATCACTAGATCAGTGTCACTGCAGTGCTGAGAATAATTAATTCATTCAGATTGATCTGCTCTGTAAAATCATCTTACTCTGTTAAAATCCTTACCTCTTATGTGTCTGTGTGTGACAATAATCTCAATCTTAGACGTTTCTGCAAGTACATCTTTGTTTGCAAAATCTAGAAAAGAAAAGCTGAGGAAAGAAAACTGAACATGGAAAACTAGGAAAACGGTGATAAAAGAATGAGACAACTAAAGAGATGAACTACTGAAAGGTAAAGAGTATTTTGGTTTGAGGTCATGGTCCTCTTTGAAGGTTTGTGTTTCTGCTTAGGTAGAACAGAGGTCTCGCAACAGCAGGCTTTTCAGTTTTAGCCCCATTTGGAAAGTTTTACGCAGTAACGTAACACTTGTTTATTTCTCATTTGCAGTACAATTGTCTGCTTGCTCACTGACTTAATCCCTTGCACATCTAGCAAGCAAGGGGCAGTCATTTCTGCATCTGGGTCTGACCCAAGCCATCCCATTACAGCTAATGCATGTCTGAATTACAGACCATTAGCTCTGTGGTAGACAAAAAAAACTGTCTAGTATGAGGGTTACTGTTGGGAGGTTTATTCGGAAAGGAACTCATATTTGTGACTAATTACTTAAATTGAATAATCACAGCAACAAGCAAATGGACTACTTGAGTTTTTCCTTTATGGGTAATTGGTTTAATAAGTAAAATGTGAACTGAGCGCTTAAACCCCTTAACAGTGATTAAAATTGCACTGTGTTCTGTAAACTTTGTTGCTAAGCGATGTAATGGGCAAAGCTTGGATTATTCCATGGAGAAAACCTTTACTTAATAATATGGAGAACTCTTTCTATTATTTGGACATTTCCATTGATGGAACACAAGCTTAAATGACTCTATACCAATGCACTTTTCTTCATGGGTGAGCTGAACGGGCTTAACACTGACCAAGTACAAATTGATAATATGGTGCCAGCCAGGATCGGATTTATGTCATAAAGTTGAAATATCATAAACTGAACCACTGTAATTCAAGAAGTGCTTGTACTTGCATGTACCTGCATTATTACCGTGGCAACAAATCTGAGTGTTCAAGTTCACCTTTTTATTTAGAGCTTCTAACAATAGAAATTGTATGAAAGTAGTTTTGCATAGATCCCAGTAATTTGAAAAAAATAAAATGCTATAAAACGTGCAGCACTTCTTAAGAAGACATCAAATGTTCAAAAGTGAATACAGATCAAACAGACGCATCGAATTTGGTCGTCTGCCATTTTCAGTCTAATAACAAAATGAGATTTGCGTGTAAAGTGATAACTAGCTTTAGACATGTCAAGCATTCATGTGGTAAATATTCCTGTAGTAAAGCATTTAAATCATTTTTTACATCCTTAGCTGGGAAGCGGGAATTTTGTTTATATGTCACTCAAGCTTTTTCTACTCAAAGCAAATATATATTGCCTATGATTAATTGTTCGGTTATGACAAACTGTTGGGTCATCAAGCGTCAGTGCTGCCATTTTGGAATGCATCGCATGACTTAATCCAGTGAAAACCTGCCCAAAAATGTCTTTGTGGTTGTTTTATGTTTGTTGTGTTTCAGTGATGATTCACTTGTGTTATTTAGTCTTTGGTTTCTGCTCATGACTGTGTGTTTCCTTTATGTAGTAAATTCAATGTGAACAGACTTTCCCAGGCTTCTTACGTAAACTGGATCAACCGATTAGCTTAAGTTTCTATGTTTAATGATTTCTAATTTACTGCTGGGAAGTTTCGTATTGCTCTTTCTTTTTTTTTGCATGCATGCATAACAGATTCACCAAATATTTGACTTTAAACAAGTGCAGATGTGCCAGGACTGGGTCAATGAAAAAAATAAGTAATCAAAGGTTTTAGACTTCGTTACAGTAAAGCTGTAAGGATCATAATGTAGTTTCATTATGAATTTAAAACGTTTATGTTTATCTAGCGCTCTTAAAGTACCTGCAAACAGTTCAAATTTGGGAAATTGTGGCATTTTTTCATTTTCTGTTTCACATTCATGCTGAAATGTTTAGCAGTGCCCAATGTTTCGCCCACAAGGCCCCCCCACCCCCAACCAATTTGTAATATTTCTAATTCCCCTTGTTGACATTCCTCATGTCCAGAGAGAGAACCACAGACCAGTTACCCTTGTACAACTTATGACCGCTGACCACACAGGACTTCTGAAGTGACACCATATGAACATGCAACTTCTGCTGTATCCAGTTTGCATTTCTGCTGTTGCAGACTGACTGATGGGACAAGTGTTACTGTAGCTGGCCCCCTGTCAGTGTTTCTTCATTATACTTTAGTGACATTTGAGCTCACATTTGACTTCAGAACCATACGCTGTTTGTTGGACATATTAAATATTTAAGTGTGGTGTTAAACATTTTAGCCTACACCATTTCATCTTGACAGTGACGTCTTGCTGAATCATTTGGCTGTGTAAAGATCTACTGGGTTTAGATCAAGTGGCGGAAAACCATTAAACCCTAATGTCATAAACCTGTCCATGAAACCAATTTGGGATGGCTTTGTTTTGTGAAATGTTTGTATGATGCTGGAAGGGGCAATTGGAATACGGAGAGATTTGTTACCATGTAGGGATGCACATGGTCAGCAGCACTACTTAAATAGCCAGTGGTATTCAAGCAGTGTTTGGTCTTAATGGACCAAAGTTTCTCAAACTTTCCAAACAGGATCACACTAGCTCCACCAGCCTGAGCTGTTGACACAAGGCAGCTTGGCTGCATGGATTAATGCTGTTTGAGTCGTATTCTGACCCTACCATCTGTATGACTTTCATCAGACCAGGCTGTGTTTTTCCAGGCTGTATTGTACAGTTACAGTATGTTGAGCCACTGTAGCCTCAGCTTTCGGTTATTCACTGACAGAAGTAGACATTGGTCTGATCTTCTGCTGTTGTAGGCCATCCACCTATAGATTTGACATTTCACATACTGAGATGCTTTTCTGTTTTGCTGTTCACAGTTGTATTATATGATCTTGGTTATTGCATGCTTTCTGTCAACTTCAACCAGCCGTTCTCTGTTGACTTCTTTTATCAAGTCAAATCAAATTTATTTATATAGCATGTTTTACAATGGTGCATTGTCTCAAAGCAGCTTTACAATATTACATTATCTTAAAACGCCAATCCCAAATTGAGCAAACCAATGGTGACAATGGCAAGGGAAAAAAATCCCTAAATGTAGAAGGAAGAAAGCTTGGGAGGGATTTTTTTTTTAAGTTTGTATAAATAGTAAAATTAAGCAAATAATAAAATACAATACAATAATATCAACAAGGTGTTTCAATCTGCAGAACTGCCACTGACTGGGTGTTTTTCTTTTTGTTTTTTTATGTGCCATTATGAGTAAACTCTAAACTGCTTTATGTGAAGATTTGAGTATGAATATATGCACATAACTGGATTATTATATTATATTATATTATATTATATTATATTATAAAATTGTACATTAGATATATACAAATATGGCTTCAGTTTGTCCTTTGATTCAACTTTAAAGCTTGTGGTTTGTCTAGAACTGATGTACACAGTTTATATGCTGCATTTACATGGCACCCAGTGATTCATGTATATAATTTATAATTTGAAAACGATGCAGCAAAACATCTGTTGGGCGTCAACATGGCCAGTGTTGGGTGTCTCCCAAAACCAGGTGTAAATCAGAGGCAGTGTGAGACTGGACCGGCTTGCCAGGACACATCTACCCACAGATTTAGGTTTTACTGCGGCAGTGTTTTGCTTTCTGCGGTTTGGCCGTTTTGCATATTGCAAAATTCTGATTAAACTTTTAAAACATTCAGTCTCTCCCATGTGATGTCTGTTCTTAAAGCAGCCTGTCTTGATCTTATGTTTGGGTTGAATAAATAATCATACAAAATACAAATATGAAACATTTGTTTTGTTATAATAAGTATTTAAGACAAAACATTAAGTATGCTGTCCTAATATGTATGTGTTGTGTAACAGTTACCTGGTTGTTATGCACATTTGAAGTTATTAGAGCAATATGAAGCACCAAACAGTTTAGAGCCAAAATCACTGAAACAAATTAAAATTGCTGCCTGGGTTAAAAAATGGAAATGCTTTATATTTGCTAATCAGTCAGCGTTTTCCCACAGAATTAGACTAATTATCCATATCTCCAATCAAAAGTCAAAGCTTATCTACCATGTTGGTAATTTGTGCCTTCACACATTTAGTACAGCATTGTCCACAATTAGATTAGATAAATTGTTTTAGCAAAATGGTAAAGGTCACAAGTATAGGGATGAAGATTAGTGGAAAAGAGTATTGTGGAGTGACAAATCCATATATAAAAACTGTCCAATCGCCAGCTAAATGTTATCTATGGTCATTATAGTATTGGTAAAACAACATTTCTAATGGTGGTCTAAGACTTTTGCACAGTATGTCTGCTGAACTGTATGTGACTAGCCAGCACATCTTCTCTTCGTCATAGCCCATGCTTCTGATTGCCCTGCAGTGCGAGACCTTACCAAAAAAAGACTGTTTCTGCTGGGTAGGTCAGGCAAGCTCTCTTGGCTGAGCAGTCAGTGGAGTCTGACATAGTGAAGGACTTAAGAGTTTGTGTTGATGAATTTCGTCTAGGACTCCAGACGTCCACTCCACTCTTGCTCTGCTGCCAACTGGCCCCTACTAAAATGAACTCACTTTCTGTGGACTGTTAGCAGGGCAGCTTATGGTGAAAGTGCCTCTGTATTTTTGTAATGAAGCAGATTGTGAAGAAGTGAAGAGTGGTTCCGTTCAGTACGTGGCTGCACAGACTTTTTGTAAATGTCAGCAGCCAGACTAGAGCAAACCACATAAAGCCAATCTAAAAGTAATTTTTTCTTTTTTGTTAGTTCTGTCCTAAACCGACATCCTAGTAACTGATTAGGTTGAACAGAACTAGCTTAGCAGAAGGAAATTTGTCGTTACAGTGTCCTGCCATTGGCAACCAGCCACGATCTGCTTTTTTGCAGTGATGTCATGAATGAGAAGCCTGGACTGCTACAGACTGGGCCCGTATTATCTTGAGTCATGAATCTAGGTTTTGTTTGGGATTTGTCAATGGACAGTAGGGCTGCACGATTAATCGTATTTTTATCGTTATCGCGATGTGAGGTTTCACGATAAACACATCGAAAGAGC
>JAUZSU010190647.1:0-12102 GCA_034780255.1 Parotocinclus maculicauda
TTGTCAGGCAGGTCCTATTTAAGTGATGTCTTGATTGAGAACAGGTGTGGCAATAATCAGGCCTGGGTGTGGCTAGATACAATGTACTCAGGTGTGATAAACCACAGGTATAGTATGTTTGAACAAAGGGGAGCAATCACTTTTTCACACAGGGCCATGTCGGTTTGAATTTTTTTTGTCCCGTAATAATAAACACCTTCATTTACAAATTGCATTTTGTGTTTACTTGTGTTGTTTTTTTGTAACACTTAAGTGGTACAAACATGCAAAAAAAAACAGGGAATAAGGAAGGGGCACCACTGTGTGTGTGTGTGTGTGTGTGTGTGTGTATATATATATATATATATATATATTTAGCTTTCTGTATGAACAGTGAATGAAGCGCTACAGAGTCAAGTTTTAATGATGAATTCGATTTCATTCTACTCATTCCTAATTGGATGTATCTGAGTTAGACGTGATGCTTTGAAAGACATCCCGTTACTTGAAATCACGTCTGACATTTAATGTTTCTTTGGTCTAATTAAACCATCTAATGATCCACAAAACCCCATACTGAGAATTATACATCAGAGACTCTTTAGTGGTGCGTGTGTGCGTGTGCATGTAATTAAATACAGCCGTCCCACCATGCCTTTTATCACAGACATACACTGCTCACAAAAATTTGGGGATATTTAATTATAAAGAAATATTTTTGTGAGCAGTATATTAGGATGGGATTTAAAAAATAAACAGGCAACACACCTGGGATTTCAGACAGAATGTGCACAAATTAGAATTTTAATGGGCATGTTTACGGCATAACCTGTGTCTTGCCCTGCACAATCTCTCAAAAAGCAAAGCACCACATTTTACCCCCACTGATCCCATGTCCGGAGTCACAGGCAAGGGTACAACCTGGACACAATACCGGTCCATCTCATGGTTAATAAACGCACCACAATATCAACCCCATTGTTCCGCATCCGGTAATGGACAGGGACCAATGAACCATGCTGACCTGATTACATATAAAGGGTTATTATTTATAGTCCAACACACGAACAAGCTAATCTATAAGAATTAATTAACTCAGAATCTTTAAAAATCATACTCTACCTGGTCGGCACTTATTCGAGGATGTATTTCCATTTTGCTCCCAGCTTTTTTGGAAAGGCTTTGCATACACCTCAGTACTCAAGAATCACAGGTTACAGAAAACCAAAATAGGCAAGGTTGAGCAAGGATTATTTGTGATTGCAAATCTTAATCCTCTATAACACTATACCTGTATTAGGGGAGATCTAAGAAAAAACCTGCCTGAGCCGTGATTGATCCAGGGGATTAACAGAAGAAAGGCTATACTGTTTCAGGTGACCAGCATGCCATAGTGAAGCTGAACCATTTAGGACTTTTAAATATCATTACCAGGATTTGGTTGTCGGTGCTGAACTTAAGAAGCAATCAGCGTTAATGAAATGCATGAATCCTGCCGTAGTTCTTATCTTAACCCCGAAAGAAAGAGGTGTTTCAAAATCCTGTTAACACTGCTGTGCTGATACTTATTTCAGCATTAAACATATACTGCTACACACACACACACACACACACACACACACACACACACACACACTGCTAAATGCTGTAAATGTATTGCTTACAACCCTGCCAGGGCTGTTGCTGTGCCGTGAACGATCTGCCGTCTAAGTAAATAGCTTCTCAGTGGTGGTATTGAAGCGGTTGCTTTCCCTTGATGAGGTGAAAAACGTGTCCATAACATCCATTAATCCTCACACACAAACACGCATCCAGTTTGTGTTTTCCTTTGAAAACTGACATCCCTAAATTGTGCACACAGTGAGCAGTATTGCCGCGTTTTATCGTTAATTGTTTTTTCCAGCTTCAAACACAGTCTAAATGATCAAAGATTAGTTTTGATCCTTGGGTAAGTTCTTTGTACTTACAATTCATAAACAGAAAAACGCAACAGCAGATTTTTTTTCTAGTCTAGGCCCCAGCTGACAGTTAAACACGCCGACTGGCTCTTTGTATTAAATCACGGCCAGTCAAGAAATATCATATCATATATTCTCCTACCTAAACACTGCTACACTTTAGATAGATGGAAAGCGGGTTTGTTGTTGGTCTATGATTAAAGTTGCAGGTCAAATCTAACCAAATTTGAACTTTTGCCAAGCGTTCATTTGAAAAGTGTCTTCGCATTAGTAGTCACACTTCCTGAACATATAAAAGTCAGTTTAATTGGTTCTAGGTCCGGATTGCAAAGTTACCTAAAAAGATGGTGTGACCTCAACTTAATAATGAGAATTCATGAATAAGTCATGCAGTGGAGCTTCTTGATGTGTTGACCTTTCAGTCAGCCTTGGAGGGCCACTAATGGTTTCTTTGCAAAATTCACCTCTACTTTACACGCAATTTTGTGTGTGTGTATGTGTGTAGGCTATAAAGGCTTTCTATAACTCCACATGGACGAGGCGCTATGGTGAGATGGTGACTCTGGACACACAGACTCTGCTCTGGTCTGTTACTGTCTCCATATTCGCTGTTGGTGGCCTGATGGGGTCACTCACTGTCCCTTTCCTCATTAAACTACTGGGCAGGTAAGAGCACAAAAGTACCTACTCTGTATGCAATTCGGGCTCTTTTGCATTTAGGATGACAACAATAGTTGAAAAATACAATCTCTGACCAACAGTGCACCAGTGTTCCAAGTGTATGTTAGAAATGGGCAAGGCTCTGGACTGCTCAAATCAGGTTCAAATCAGGGCTCCACCAAGCTGACCATGTTGGGTCCTTGTGCAAGGCGTTCACCTGGTACATTGGAAATAAGGGGCAGTTGAGCCTAGATTAGATGGTCTGACTGTTGGTGGATCATATTAACCAGACTGACAAGTACAATGCGTTTCCAGGAACACCTAATATGTGCCACAAAATTCAGTCTACAGCACAAAATACCCAGGCTGTCTCTGAAAAATGATGGCGCTGACAGATCTCGGGGAAAGGAGGCTATTTTTTGTGTAGGATTCGTGTACAGGCAGTGTCGTACTAATGGATGTTTTTCTGTACTCCCGTCAGTTTCTGGGACCCCAGAACTGCCCTGTTCATTACTGCAGAGAGAAGGGGTTCAGTCAGACTGTGTGTGAATAAAAATAGATCTTGTAGGTGGCCTTGGGTTCAGCTGCAGATTCACCCCCTGATTAGGAAGCGTACTGAATTTAAGACGTAGATCAAGAGAACCAGACCTTAGTCTGCTGCCTGTAGCCCTCGTTACCATTAATGACCAGTATTGAGCTACATAAGCTACAAATCTGTGGTATTGGCCTCAAACTAACTTTAACAACTGTATCTTAACCAGACTTCTTTCACTTTTGTTTCCACTTAATCCTGGACAGGGTCCTAACCGGTAGCATAGGGCACAAGGCAGGAACAACCCTAGATCGGGCGCAAATCCATCGTAGGGCACTCACACTTTCATATACAGACTCGCACACTATGGGCACATTAGAGACACCAGTTAACCTAATACACGTCTTTGGACTGTGGGAGGATTCTGGAGTACCTGAAGAAACTCCACACAGAAAGGACCCAGGCCATTCCACCTGGGAACTGAACTCAGGATCTTCCAGATGCGAGGCTACCCACTGAACCACCGCGCCACCTTAACAAAAACTCCAAAAATCTAAAACGTGTCTATAACAGAGGCTTAAAATGCTCTGATTTATTATTTGCACAAGTCCAAAATTTCAATTCTAGTTTGTAGACCATATGAGCTGGCTGGCTGAGGCCAGTGTCTGTTAGAGAGGCCAGTTAATTAACTCGCTCCTCATTTTGGGAGACAAAGGGGGGCATGGTTGTCAATTTAAATACTATACTAAATACTACATACAGATTTGCTGAATTTATTCTAGTTAAGTGACTGAGAAATAATTGTGTTTGGTTGTTACTATTGCTAATACAATTATTTATTTAATCCAATGGAGGCCTAATACTTTTGTGTCTCTGTGTCCTATGTGTTGTTCGGTAGTTAGGGGATTGGTGACCGGTTATGAGAAACCGACAAAGTTTCATCGCCCTTCTGTGTCTCTGCGTTTTTATTCTAGCGAAACCCTGGATATTTTGGTTACTTTTTTGGTACCTTGGGTACATTTCAAATACTAATGTAGAACTACTTGAAAAAGATAATTAAATACAATAAATGAGTATCTTGTTATTAGCTCATTAACACAAAACAAAGTGTAAAATTTCCAATATTCATATTGCCTTTATAAAGGCTAAAACCGGTCCAAACCATATAGATAAAACAACTTGAAATCAAACTCTGTCAAGAGTATAAATAAACTGGACACCACAAATCTACCGGGATCCGGATCTGTTCTGATGATAATGCAGGGTCTGTATGGTTGGCCAGGGAATTGTGTGTGTGTGTGTGTGTGTGTGTATGTATGTGTGTGTGTGTTAGAACGTGTAATATTCCTGAGCAGGTGCGCTCAAGTCTCTCTGTGTTATTTCACTATTATTTGATTATTAGAGAAACCCACAGAGCACTGTCAGCTTCCATCGATTCTCCATTGCTTAGCTCTGTCTGCCTTTCAATTGGACTGTCATGCTTCACACTAACTGATTACTTTCTTTTGACATACCTTTCTATGACACACACGCGCGGGCGCACACACTCACGCACAGTACATGGTGAATCTGTCAACAAGAGTAAAATACAGGCAGAGAAAGTGTAAGACAGGTACAATCATAGGGGTACAGATGAAGTAAGGGATAGTGAAAGAGGTTTAGATCAAATTGATAAAATGGGAGAATAAGCAAGAGACGGCAGTTCAGAGAGATTAACAGAGAGAGAGAGAGACAGGGTGAAGCAGACATGTACCTTTCTGATGGACTGCTCGTGTAACTTTTGGCTTTTCAAACGGAAACTAATTCACTCCAGGGAAATACACACACACACACACACACACACACACACACACACACACAGATTGAAGGTTGGGAAGTCCTACTTATAAGAACTCAGTCCTCTTCACAGGTCATCACACATTACGCAAGACTAATTTACTCTAGTGCTCTTACTCTGTCTCTGTGTGTGTGTGTGTGTGTGTGTGTGTGTGATTGAAAGAGAGGGAAAAGATGGACAGACTGAAATACAGACGGTATGATACGTTTATAACGGGTTACACTGATAGCGCAGCAGGGCGGATTAAAATGATTCCTGTTTATTTCAGTTACACTTTGCTGTAGGCAGGTTTAATAACTTGCACTACAGAAAAGGTCCCGCTTTTGATCTGTGCTCTTTGCAAAACACTCACCCCACCAGCCATCCTGTCTGACTGTCAGACATCCAGACAGGCAATAAAAACAGACGTGGGCTTCGGTTTTGTTGGCTTTAAATCAGCAAACAGTATGAACTACATATTTGTCATCTTCCCTGCTGATCGAATATTTGCACTAACAAGATCTATAATTGATAGAAATATTGCTGTATATTGCATCAGTGCGAGACTGTTGTCAGCGCTATGTCGTGTACATGTTACGGTTGGCTGTGGTCATACCAAATACCGTATGAATAATTGAATTTACAACGTGACCTACTCGTTTTCAGCTCTGCTAACGATTTATTGACTGGTCTGACATGGTTTTCAAGTCTTTGCTTTCTGAAAAACATGGTGAATATTTGCTTTTATTACAATACAAATTTCATTGATCCTGAATAAAAACTCCAGGACCTTAATTTGTATTCTATATATAGCTGCATTGTAATAGTAATATATCATACATCATATGATTGCATTATTACAATGATATTTTTGTGGGGGTGTGGGTGTCCAGTGTGAGCCCTCTGCTCAAACTGGGCCCACACACCCACAAAAATATCATTATCAAGCAAGTATTGATTCAGGGTGAAGTATGTGTACAGTGACCAGACAATATATATTCGGGGTGCAGCGGTTACTGTGGTCGTCTGGCAGCTCCGGTGTCCCTGTTTCGATCCTGACCTCGGAACCAAACTAGGAGGAGTTTGTATGTCTTCCTTATGCCTTCCAGGGTTTACTCTGGGTGCTCTGGTTGCCTCCCACATTTCAAAGACATGCATTAGTTTAATTGATTACTCTGAATGGGCCCAATCTGAGTATGTGCTTCTAGTTTCAATATAACATTGTCTATCAGTGTAACCTTGTCTGTCGTTAAATAGCTGTTGATGCTAAAAGCAAAAAGAAAAAAATGGAAGACAGCCCAGTTAAGCAAATTATATATTTTAAAGTAGCTATAACACTATAAAATGTGTAAATTTCGAGAGGGGCGAACACTTACCCACAGCACGGTGTGATGTAGTCATGAAATTTAGACTGCACCATTTAACACAATCCCGTACATTTCCACTCCCAGTTCACCCACCTTCATTTCCCCTCAAAAAACCAGCTCCGCAGTCTGCAATATCCTGTGATTTATTAATGATAAATGTTAATCAAATTAGAAACGCCAAAATTGATAAACTTCACATTTTATAACTAACAAGGCATTTTAAATTAAATTAAGAACACAGAAATTTCACAAAACTGTGCAGTGGACCATGGAAAGCTTTTGCAGCTCAAACTCTCTCACTCACTCACACACACACACACACACACACACACACACCCCAATCGACACAGTACTTCCAGACACTTTTCATTAAAGTGCACACTGCAGTCATTAAATAGAGACTCTCTCTCTAGTGTGTGTGTGTGTGTGTGTGTGTGTGTGTGTGTGTGTGTGTGTGTGTGTGTGTGTGTGTGGGGCTTGCTACACCTTCCACACCCTTGACTCAACATGACACATTGTTAAAGGGAATGCTTACTTTCGCATTGACGAGTATATGAAGTTAAATTCTTCCTTGCTGGTGAGGTAATGAGTTTCCCTTATCTGTAATCAGAGCTGACAGCCTTCTACAAACTTTACTCCCACCTCTACACACACACACACACACACACACACAAACACACACAAACACACAGAGAGCCAGAAGCTGGTGAAAAAAATCGCACTGCAGTAAAGGAAGATGATAAATACAGTGTACAAACCTTAAGCTGCATTTTAAATTGCTACAGCTTCTGTTACACGTCAAGTCAAGTCAATTTATTTCTATAGCGCTTTTTACAATACACCTTCTCGCCAAGTATGGTGCACATAACATTTTTGATACAGGCCCTCATTTGTATGGGTATTACTTTACTAAGGTTTACTATTTTCCTAGACTCAAATGTGCATATAAATAGAATAAGAAGTCAACAAATCTCTAATATCTTCTCTATTACTTGACTGTACCCCCTGCCTTAATATCAGCACAAATCTAAGGTAAGAATTTCATCAGTGTCTGGAGATGGAGACTGTCTATTTTAGACTGCAGTTTCTTGATTCCTGCCTCTGCATCTCATCCTGCTGTTCCATTTTGTCCCACAGGTTTTTGAGGGAAACGAGTTTTGCTGATATCAAGTGTAAAATCAGTGATTTTAAGAATACACAAAACAGTGCAAAACTTTTTTTTTTCCCCCATCTTCTTGATTTTCTTCTTTTATCAGTTCATTTTCATCAGAAAATACTCTATGCTGCTTTTCATGTTCTCCGCACAGACCTTAAAATCTGACCATAAACGGACCATTTGTTTTTATTCTTTTTTCCGTCATTCATTTTCTAAACTGCTTCAGTCCAGTTCAACGCTGGAGAGCTGGGGCAGAACCGGCAGCATAGGGTCCAAGGTGGGGAGCGACACTAGACAGGGCGCCTGTAAAAATTAATTTAACATGATATGGGAGAAAAAGAGTACCAAGGAAACCAGATGCAATATGGGGAGAACATGCAAACTCCATACAGGCAGAGTAACATGTTGTAATGTAAGTTGTTGATGTAAGTTGTGATGGAGACCTGTTTTTTTGTTTTGTTAAAGGTTTTACTATGGGCGTATCCTATGCAGTATTAACTAATTTGGCATAACAACCGAACAGGGAAATAAAAACCCAAAAGAACAACATAGTAAATTAAATAAAATTTCAAGTCTCAACGTTTGTCTCTTACTGAGGATAAAAATCTTTTCTTTGGTCAGTGTTACAGTGCCAGGGACACTCTTCGTACAAACAAGTGGCCACTGCAGGGACCCGGGTTTAAGAAGGCTAAGGTGTTGGACCCACACAGCACTTAAAATTGGTGAACGTTTCAGTTGGAACCCAGGTGCAGACACTTTTTGATACAGACCAGTTTGAACAAACTCTGGAGAGGTTTTGAGTGTGATGTTATTTGTAAGCCCACATCACATGTGCATTGCTAAAACTGGTTGCTTTCTTTACCACTGAGTGGCTGTGATATTGCTCAGTGCCTTTCTCCATTCATTCCTTTATTAATAGGTCAGAGAGAAGAGTTTAATCGTGATGGCACAGATACACTGCAGTGTCACTGATGTGCTGAATTACACGTTAAGCAGCTTAATGTGTGTAGTTTGCAAACGATTAAACAGCTTTTAACCTGTTTGTTAGCAAACTTGAGCTGTACATGAGGCTGTATATGATTACCCTCTTACAACATTCACACACCAACAAACATTCAGTGTTCTTAAAAGCGAAAATAGAAAAGTTATCCCAGTGGATACACTGCTCCAAAGTCTTCGTGCTGTAATCACAGCGTGAGGAGGATGTTAAAGATCTTGGGATAGAGAACAGCATGTGCATATCTGCAGTGTTAAAGGGGGACGGGCCATTCAAAGCTAAAAACATATCATAAAACTTTGAATACTGCTCAGAAAAAAATCTAAATGAAAATATCCCCTAATGAAATATCCTAATTGTTGTGGGCACTGTATATATGGAAAATGGGGCTGGTATTAAAATGAAGTGGAGTAGCCTAAAACTAATGGGTGGTAACGGATTAAAAGTGGTAGCACTGCCTGAGTCCTTTCTGTGTGAAGTCTGCATGTCCTCCTCATGTCTGTGTGGTTTACTCTGGGTACTTCAGGTTCCTCCCACAGTAAAAAGACATGCGTGTTAGGGTAATTGATTACTTTGAATTGGCATAGTGTGGTCCACTGCATAAAAAGCTGCACTCAAATCCAGCAAAACCAAAATGGAACAGTCATTAGAGTCGGCAGGAAATAACAGCTTATTAGTCACTTTTAACACCACACTATGTTATGAAGTGCTTTTTAACCAGATTGGAAAACGTCCAAATGTTGCACAGATTTTTAATACATTATGACTGGCCGATTCTGATTTTGGTCAATTCCAAATTTTTTTTTCTGTATAAAAATAAGTGACAGCATAGGGAAGCTTTTTTTTCAATGGAAAGTGCTAAAGAAGGATAGCACAGGCTGCTTGATTGTGCCTGGCTCTTTAGCTTTAACCTATTTTCACCTTTGTTAGATTTGTCAAATTCTGCAAATTCAACAGGTTGATGCTGTCTTATTAAATTTGTTGTTCCTCCATGACTTTTCTTTATGCATGTACAGTGCTGCAAACAGAACTCACTGGGAAATGCTGTATCTGAAATTAATTCATTAGTGAAGTGCTATATATAGAGCGACTGTTTGGTTTACCAAGTAGCACTCAAAACACAACCAGAAATTTTACACACCATTATCATTAACATGCCTTTGGTCTCATAAACAAACCCACAAGTGACTGAGCTGTGTTTTAAGCTCCGTACATACATTAAATGAATTTAGAAAGTCATGCTCATAAAGTTAGTAAAAGCCATGTGTTTGTGTGTGGCTGCTTTTAAGACAGATCACGCTGAAAGCCGTCAATTCCATTTACAGTAATAGACAATTCCGACAGTTACCATCCAATGGATCAGCGCAGCTGTATTTAAATTGCAAAAAGCTCAATCAAATCTGACTTTAAAATATAAATCAGAACCATGGTTTTGTAACACTTAGTTGTGTGATGCTTTAGAATTCAGTTTGTATTTTTTTTTTGCACTCCATCTTTAAAAGATGAAAGGACTGTGCCAGATTCTGGGCATGCATTGATTAAAAACCAAGATATCTTGACCTAAAACCTCAAGGTTTTCCTTTTAACAACCAATTTGAAGTTGGATCTAGTGGAAAAGTGGTGGACTTCACATGACAAACTCTCATAATTGAGAAAGAACTACTGATTCAAAGTTTGCAATATGTACAATTCGTGGTCCACAGGGAAAATAACTGGTATGATGGAGTGTTGCTTGGTCTCATATATTTCATGGTATCTCTAAAAAATTCAAACAAGTACTCCAATTTTGGGAGGTGCCTTATATAGTTTACTGTGTTTAAACAGGACCTTTGGGTCTGTAACAGTCCCCTGAGATGAGATCTAAAAATTATGTCCCCTTTGCTCAGCTTTAACAGCCTCTGTTACAACGTCCAATTATAATTGCAGCTTGTATTTTTTTCATCTGTGCTCAGCTCTTTACACTGCTCCCGGAGTGTGTTGTGAATTCTTTGTGTGTCCTGCAGTTCTATTTACGTATCCTGGCCTCGTTTTGTCTGAAATGTCAGTCGGTTTTTTTTAACACCATCTAGTTGGCTGTTTATGGGAACACTAAATGTTACTTCACTGCATATTGTATCGGTTCTCACTCCTGAATTTGACAGCACGTTGGTGTCTTTACACTTGGCAGACCTGTGCTAACATATGGGTGTTTGTTTTCCTATAAGAGCCCAAAGCACCTTCGTAAATCACTCCGAATGCTGTGCTATAAATGCTAATGTCTCCATCTGCATCACACAGCTCCTTCGTTTCATCCGATCTGATGTGTGTTATTTTTGGTGCTATCCTGAGGGTGTTTGTCTTTGCTGGCCGTGATGTAGAATTTTTTTTTTATTGCGGCATCCTTGCTTTGTATATAAAATCTACACAGGAATGACTGATAAGAAGGAGAAGCGATTGATTTGGTAACCCTGACTAATGCTAACATGTAGAGGATGAAACATGAAAGTGTGTGGACGGGCAAATCCAAGGTCATCCAAGTAGTGATATGAATCCTGTTTGTGCTGTCTGTGAATTCAGTGCATTACTATGGACACAGTACGTTAGTATGCATTGCCTTTAGGGAGCATCTGTACTAACTGAGAGGTGTTGGTACAGCATTGCTATAAATAAGTCTGCATTTATGGGTGTAAGAAAAGCACACAGATCAAAAGAATAAAGGGATTCATTGCAAATCTATTTATTTATCATGAATGATACATTTATTTTTTATTTTCTCTTGGGTACCATTTATATTACACTGCTCACAAAAACTTGGGGATATTTATTGCATTATCTTTTCCCTTCATTTTATTATGCCTTCTTTTCGCATTTCATGAACACTAAAGAGCTCAAATCAAACCTGTTTGTTAGATATATTTGGAACTAATTTAAATTGATTAATTTAAGTAACTGTGTTATTTGAATTTTATTTAACATTTTTTGACAAACCCCCTATGATGATTGGCTGTGATGCTGGGAACCATGGCGTGCAATTTTGTTTTATTTTGTAAATTACTGACAAATTCCAAATTAAATATTATTTGCAGCCATGCCAAGACCATTTATTGGTCATTTATTTACTGTAAATGACAACAAGTCATTCTGTAACAAACAGTACTAATGTTATAAATCCTGAAAGTTCAGAAATCAGAATTTCTAGTGTTTTGTGCATTTCCTCAATAAATAAGACTTGGTTCATGTGATCACCTCATCAGTATCTCATTAATCAGAATCAGATGTATCAGGTGTTCATCAGACACTGGAATGGAATTGCTGCCACACATGGAGATTTTAGGAAAACTGGAAGTCTCTGAATTTTTTGTGTGTATAAAGCAGATTCCAAAAAAGTTGGGACACCAAACAAATGGTGAATAAAAACTGAATGCAATGATGTGGAGATGGCAAATGTCTCTAAAGTTTCTAAACTTGAGAAACTGGTCTCCTCTGTCCCCAGACGTCTGTTGAGTGCTGTAAGAAGAAGAGGGAATGCCACACAGTGGTAAAAATGGCCTTGTCCCAACTTTTTGGGGATTTGTTGATGTCATGAAATTTGGAAACAACATATTTTTCCCTTAAAATGATACATTCTCTCAGTTTAAACTTTTGATCTGTGATTTGT
>JAUZSU010190658.1:0-12102 GCA_034780255.1 Parotocinclus maculicauda
AATAAAGGTTTAATAAACATTTAATATGTTACATAGCACGTCCCGTCTTGTAACATAGGGCATGTTCGTTTAATCGGGCCAGCCGGTTATTAGGACCAAAACGATCGCGTCCCGATGTGGTCCCATTAACCGGATTCGACTGTATTTATATATATAGGCCATGTTGTGATGCTCTGTGCCCGTTTTAGCTCATCCTAAAGGAATGTGGTTAGACCGTACAATAAGCACAGGGGTATCTGGGGAGCAGGTAGTAGGTCAGTGGGCACAAAAGGATTTTGGCTGCCCCAGATCCTGTGCGTGGCTTTTTCTGTGATGGCTATACAAACACAAAAAGCATTGCTGTATCAGCAGAGCTGTTAAGTCCTATCGCTTGTTTCGACAAAGGCCTGGAAAGCCACGTAGTGCCAGAGATTGGGGTTTTGGAAGTGTGCTTGATGCAATAGGTCAGCTTTACAATGGCAGAGAGAAGCCAGAGGATGCTGCGTGATCGCGGAATATGAACCGAATAAAGGTTGCGTTAAGGTAAAAACGCCCGTTTATTGTATTCGTTTTGCAGTTTCGCAGGTTTGGATACGGCTCGTGTCTGATTTAGGACGTCATGGATACTCGTCATGAATGAAGCTTCGAGCATGGACCTCGCTAAGCCTTGCGACTCTGGGGTCATCATGAGAAGTGCCTCAGAGAGCTTGTACTGGATCAGTAGTAATGTGTAAACACCAGGGGACACTGTCTGCTATTGAATCCTGTTCTGTTCTGCACTGATTAAAGCATCTGTAAAAGTTTCAACACCAGAAAAGTCACTGCTTCTTTAAACGTGGTTATGAATCTCTTTAACAAACACCTTAGTGGTTAATCTAGTCCGTTACATAAACAGGCAGCAGCTTGAACCAAGTGACCTTCTGGTTTAGTTATAAAATCATTATAATAGCCTTATCCATACTGTATGTTTATTAATAATCCAAAGAATATACAGTATATTCATCCCAAATGCAAGGTTATTCTTCAAACACACTCACTATGGGGCACTTTAGACCCGCCACTTAACCTAAGGTGTCTGGAGAAACAACACGGGGGCACACGGAGGTTGAACAAAAGAGAATAAAAGGTCTGGGGTTCATTAATTAATGATTGATTTGCAATACTAAATTCTGTCTTTTCATGCCATGCAAACCAAGAAATGCTTTTTGCAGCCACACAACCCGAGCATCACGTTACAAGCCAAGCCTGTGGTTCGAACCCAAGATCTTAGGAACTTTGCAGCTGGCATTAATCTCAGAGCCCCCAGGAGCTGCCAGAAGATAATCGTCATTTATTCATGTTGGACACTTCAGCTTTTTCTCAAGTGTCAAGTGTTCAAGTTTTTCTCAGTGTCTTAAATATGATTTTCTAAGATGCTTAACTTGTTATATCACTGTAGGAAGCATTATTTATGTACTGTTATGCTCCATTTTTCTAAGATACGGTCCAAAATTTGATACTTTGATCATGTCCGGGATTGTAATACTTTAATAATACTAAATTATTTGCCGTGTCTGGTCCAGGCCAGACCTTCCATCTTCCAAACATCTACTCAAATGCCAATCACGAGAAAAAGAGAGAGCAAGAGCCCGAAAGGATTTCCAATCTGGTGCACACCAGGACGCTATTTAACGCCTCCTTTATCAATCACTGGCAGGCGATGACTTCATTTCACGTTTTGAAAACAGTACATTGTTTGTCACGCCATAATCAATACAAACGATGCCCTCTAAACTCGTCATGCCCGCTGTTGCTCCTGTAGCCCCGGCTCCGCTCTCGCACTCTTTCCAGGTTCCAGTACAGGCCTTGAGGGAGATCTATTTTGTGCTGCAAATAAATCAAATTTTACACCATGTACCAGCTTTATACCGAAGCTGGAAATAGGACTTTAAGGGCCGATGAGTGATATAATGTGGAAAAGCGCTTAGCTTGGCGTGCCAAGTACAGCCAGAGTCAATAGCCCTTAAAACAGAGGCTGGATAAACTTGTCCACGGAAGGGATTGGTTTCACAGACTCATCCCAGATTAATTCGACCATCCCCTGTTCGGCGCTGTTCCTCACCGCTGCTGGCACGGGCGCAAAAGCAGGCATTTAGATAAAGAGGCAGACATTGGGGCTCCACTTAATGTTTCGTTCTTTTAAAGAAAAAAGGCAGATAGAGACGATAGGAACAGGGCGCAACGAAACCTGCTTTCATTTAAGGTCAGACCTTCGGGAAGTTCGCGATAAAAGAAATATTAAATACGCAACAAGGACCTGTGGCTCGCTGGTAAGAGACACGACGTTCGGGTGGTGCCCCTGGACCAGTGCCATCTTAGGTCAGTGTTCTCGACCCTGACCAGTATTAGTTCTGTACATTTATAACTTTAGATCGCTTATCTGATCCCTTATAACCTACCCAGGATAAAACTAGAACATTGTAGAACATGTTACGTCTTAAAACGGCGACATTTATACGGGTTAATGTCAGGTGCTATAAGGCAGTGTGGCGTTCAAAAGTCTTAGGCCACCTTTAGTTGTTTATAATGACCATATATACTTATAATTTGTTTTTAAATCTTTTGGAAAGACTGTCTTAATGCTTTCTGAGGTAACCTGGTAAATTTGTTATTATGCAAGGCTTCTGTCAGCACTTTCAAGAGTTTATTTTATTATTTTATTATTATTATTTATTTATTTTATTATTTCTCTGTCCAGGTCAGCCCTACTGCCTCTCTAATATTTAGGTATGGACCATTTTTAAATACTAAACATACAACACTCCTATATTTTCTAGTTGTATTCTGTTAAAGAAACAACAAATCTAATGGTGGCCTAAGACTTTTACACAGTATATATTTTACAGTATTCTTGGCCAAACTGAAAACGCATTTCTAGTGATTTAAAAAAAAACATCTGGGCCAGGTCAAAACAAAGAGTCTCACATCATTATGCATTCTTTTAAACAATGAAAAATAAAGAGAGAAAGAGAGAAAGAGAGAACATCCTCCAAGCCAAGCAAACCCACCCATTAATTATAAACTTATGGAAATTGGGATATTTCTGCTTTTGCCTCCGTCCCTAATTATTCCCGTTATTTCTATAGCTGACTCTTTGAGGGTTTGAGCTCCCTCAAGCCTTCCTCGTGTAATAAAAACACGGATAGACGAGTTAGTTAACGTAAACGAGGGTTTGGAGACGTGGACATCACAGATCGAATAGCATTGACCATTGATCATCGATCATCTGTGGGATAAACTGGACTGGACAGTACGGTCCTGTACGGTATCCCGTGGCACATTTGCCCACAGTTGGCATCCCAGCCGCTCCTATAAATGCTTGTGTGTGGATAAACATTATCCTGGAGCCCCACCATAGGCCCTGAACATATCACTGAGTTGTTAGTGCCCCTTGTATCACTACTAGGGGTGACGATTGTCATATGCAATGGCTCCCCAGATCATCAAGGCCTGCATACTCGAACCCGACCGTCATCAGATCTCAGACAGAACCTGGAGACGTGGTTCCAGCCCAAAACAGTCCAGGTTTCCGGATTCATGACACCCCTGCAAACAAAGGCAGCAATCCGAGATTTCTGTACAAGTGTGTTATTATTGTTAACGAATGTAGAAAGGTGGGGAATCGAGTCACGGGACTTTTTCAAATTGAAATGTGAAGAGGAAAGAGTTCTACTTTGGTGTCAAGGATAAACTTCAGCTTTTTATGAGCAGGAGCCGGACAATTCCTTGGCTCGGCTTCAGTTACTCGAACCTTTTCCCGCACGTCTGGGACCAACTCCCACCTGTAGGCTCACCCTTATTTAAAAAAAACGCAAAAAGCGTGGCACTTCGTCACTTCGGGACGTCTCCGGCTCCCGCAATTCAACCCCCCTTGTGCGTTTCGTGGCACCCCCCACCCCCCACCCCCACATCCCCCCGCTCTGCGTTACAGCAAAGCGTATAAACTGCAGATTATTAAGAGGGAGAAACACACAGCAGACAAATTTGCGGCAGCATAAAAATGCTTTCAGTGAAATTAATGGCGATGCTGCTGCCTTTGCTGCTCTTGACCATCTGGCTAAACTCGAACGGGACGGGGCGGGAGGGGTTGGGGGGGGGGGATCACAGAAGGTCTTTCTATTATTAATATGTCTGTCTTGTTGTATATAATTCAGTTCAATGCAATGCAAATGTTGCAAAACATGTTACACTGCGCTTGGCGTTTTATAATGTCTAGCTTTGCAAACGCAGTAAACTTGGCCACTCAGCTCTCCAGGTGCGCAGACTGTTTTGTAAGTACATATTTATGCATTCGTGCACGGCTCGTGCGCTCGCTCGCCTGGGCGCGTGTGTGTGTGTGTGTGTGTTTAAAGTCAGGCATAAAAGCGAGTTCCTGTAGAGTTATGGCTGTGCGACTCCACAGTGTCTAGGCCGTCTTGGCACATGGGCAGAGTCTGACTGTAAACGATGGCGCTCGGTAAAACCATCATTGAATATTTTCATAAAGATGAGCTACGAGGCTGCTCCGTTCTCGACTCCGGCCGCTTTATTAATGGAGGCCTGTCAGGACCGGGACGCTCTGCATATTTGCATATTTAAACGCCTAAGAATGGGGGGTGGGATCTGTTTTATTATTAAATGACATAAATCAGGGCAGAAGTGTCCTCCTCTTTAACCTTCGTCTCATTAAATCTCTTTTATTATAATAGAGTGTATTTAGACTCCTCTCTTCGGTCTGCTTTTGATTCTGCCGTGTTTGGACAGCGAAGCTCGAATTACAGAGCACCGTCTCGCAGGGTGCAGGACATGGCAACCCAATGCTGAACAGCAACGTGCTGTAGTGAGTTTTAAAGCTGTTCTCTTAATGCCTGTGCTGTTTGTTTTTAATAAATAAAGAATAGTGCAAAATAATAATAATAGGGAGGGGAGGCTGGGAGATAGATCATCCCCTGAAACTGCAACTGCAACTTTTATTTTCATGGAACACCCCTGGCGATCTGACAAGTCTGATCCGATGTAACGTAGTCTTGCCGTGCCCTTGAAATAACTTATAAAAAACAAGAAAAATGGCCAAACTGTGCCCAAAGTCTCAATATTTGTGTTTCCGCCATGACTGCCTTAACTCTTTTGTATATGGAGTTCATTAGAGCTTCACAGGTCACCACTGGAATCCTCTGCCACGCCTCCATGGTGACATCACAGAGCTGGTGGATGTTCGAGACCTTGTGCTCCTCCACCTCCCGTTTCAGAACGCCCCACAGATGCTCAGTAGGGTTTAGGTCCGGACACATGCTTGACCTTGACCCTCACTATCATCTTGGAGGTGTGTTCGGGGTCGTTATCCTACTTCTCTTAATGAACTGTAGCTCCCCACAGGGGGCAGCACTCATGCAGCCCCAAGCCATGACATTTCCACCACCATCCTTAACTGTAGGTAAGACCCACTTGTCTTTGTACTCCTCACCTGGTTGCCACCACAGGCCATGGTTCCAATCTTTCTTCTGGGACGACCAGTTTGATCCAGCGGGTCTGAGCACTGACAGGCTGACCCCCCACCCCTTTAACCTTTGCAGCCATCCTGTCAGCACTCATGGGTCTATTTTCAAACTCCGACCTCTGATATGACTCTGAGCACGTCTTCTACAAATCGAAGGATTTATTTAGAAAACGTACAGTATATATGCGGTGCAGCTTGTAACGTCGGTTTGAGCCTGGACTGGACAAGCGAGTCTTCGAACCCCGACAGGACAAGAGGCGAGACAACAGCGGCGCGAGTTAACATGGATCGAAATGCAACCCCGTTTTCCTTTGAAATGCAACAATCGCAGGTGTGTGGGAGGTTTTAAGTAAGGGTGGCTGCTGAAAGTAAAAGCTGTAAATGCTCTGTGTGTATGTGTGTGTGTGTGTGTGTCTACATGCTATTACTGGAGCTGAATAAACAAACACTGCATGATGGCAACGTTATCAATAAACCCATCTCTTATCTGGAATTACAGCGCACTAAAAGTGGCCTTGCATTCCAGCGTGTTGCTAATGAAGCGGCCAAATGTGTGGGCAGCGACCCTACATTGTTCTTTCGTTCTGTTCATATATTTTGAATCGACTGTATTTTTTTTTTAAAGCGTTTCCACCAGAAGGGTCTTTAACCCAAATCAAACCTCTCTTTCTGTCTTTCTCTCCTGTATCGTTACCTGTCTGATCTCAAATCAGCAGGCTGAACGCTCCAGACTGAGATGGATGGGTCCAGGCGTTTAGGCCATGACTCTCTGACCTTCTCGTGTGCTTACTGACCTGCACTTAACAGCGGTCTGACAGGATTGTACACTCTACCCTACATGAATTAGCAATCCTGCTCGGTCAGGCGCCTCGTTTTCGTGCTGGTCTTCAAACCAGACGCTCTTTGTCACACCGAGCTAAGCTACAGAACCTTCTATCTATCTTTGATACATTTGAGATAGAGAAATTAGAATAAACTGGACTCCAGACGGGGTATCAAAGACCCCTGGCAGCCCAGGGATAAATTGATGTCCTGTCTGGGGCACGTTTAAGGTACGTTAGGTCATTATGGAGCCCTTACAATAATACAATGATACAGTCCTAAAACCTGCTCAAGGACGCAACCATGGCATCTTTATCAGAGGTGGGATTGGAACCCTGGACCTTCTAATGCACAGTCCAGTCACTGAGTTCCACCTGCATCTCTATTCATGGGGAAGCAGATCAAACTGGACCAGAGTGCCCCCCTATTACCTGCTCAGCAGGGTGTCTGGTCAGCCAAGAGTGTCAAAACACACTAACAGTGACAGATTGTTGGATTTTCTTCATATTTATTATGAAAAGTCGGCTTATTTTTAAGAGCAGTAAATAAGGAGCCGCAGATTAGTTTAGTTCAGTTCTCGATATTTAACTGGTGTTTTTTCTAGAGGTGCCCAAGCCTTTACAATTGACTCGTTTACACCAGAGGTTCTCCAGTTGCTGCCCTTATATTTGTCATAAGGCATGAGATCTGTTTCGGGTTGGACAACGCACACTCGCTCACATTGCATTTGACATTGTGAGTCAGTGCTCGTGGGTTAGATGGATGGCTTTGTCGGGAGTAATTCCCGGTCGGCGTGCAGGGTGGCTATTGAGGCGTACAGTAGTTGCTGTAATGTTCACTCTCTGGCTGAGCTCCAGGCTTCTGCACTGTAACCTCTGCTCACAATGAAAGGGGCGATAGACATCCTTGGTAAAGAGTGAAAAGGGTGAGAGACATGGAGAGAGAGAGAAAGAGCGAGAGAGAGAGAGAGAGAGAGAGAGAGAGAGAGAGAGAAAACCTAGAGGACACTACAGGTTCTAAAGAAGCATTTAGGATTAGATAATTTGGGATGGAGAATGGCACTGGTGCTTTGTACTGATGAGCATGGATGAAATATCAGTGATACAAAGCAACAATGGCAATCATGCCCACACGTACTCCACGACCGCATTCACACATACTATCACACATAGAAATTCTTTCGTCCCATCAAATACTACTAAATTTTAATGCTTAGTCGTGCCAATACTAGGGAGAGAGAGAGAGACTAAACCCATACAGAACTAATCACTGGGAAGATTTCCAGCATGTTCAAGGGACAATGGCAACAAGAGTCACATCTATTTGGATAACCTGAGAGGGCCAACAGCTTCCCCCCGTGTTAGCAGTCTGGCGATGGTGGAGAAAGGACTTCCATTAATTAAAGAAGGTTTGGCCAGACAGATGGAACAGCTAGCTAGATGTTAATTACAAGGAGAGCACAAGCAGGTTTAACACTCCTCTCCTGCTACGCCATCAATCACAATTAACATTGCTTCTAAACGCTCCCCAAGCTAACACTAAGACAGAGCAAGAAGTTTGGCCGGGTTCTTTGATTTGTTTGTTTCAACAGTGCTGCAAGTTTATGATCAGGCCATCAGCCAGTCTTCTATGTAAAATCTCTAATTATGCAATTACACATGAACATTTACTAATTGTAATCAAACTATTACAGAAAAAATGTTTCTCCTAGATGTACAGAGCAACTAATAAACAAAGGCAAGTGTAAATGAACAGACACATCCTTCATGCTTAAGGGGTGATTAAGTAACGTTTTCCCAGCTCTGCTGCACGTCACTCCTGAGGGAGCAGTAATAATAGAGTGAGCTCAAGGTAACCTGACACCATCCACGTCTGCATACTGGGGGAATCGCACCCCGATCTGGCAACGGTTCCCTTTCAAAATACTGCAAGAACACGAACAGCTGTCAGGCACAAACGCTTAACGGAGTTCACTACTTTACAGGGAGGGGTCGAGGAGTGGGTGGGGTTCAAGTTTAAAGCCACAGTGCCTTACACACTGCTTGGAGAGGTCTACATATTCTGAGCATAAAGCTTGTTACAGTTTAATTATCTGAACCCAAGTTTCAAAGGGAAATCCACCTTAGCTTTTAGTATTCATTTATAAGTATTTATCTACTATTACCTTTACTACACTTGGTTAAATCAGAAAGAAGAACTGGTATTCCGCCTGCACCGTGTTCTCCAGGGACAGATATTAGAATCCCTGAGGCCATGATCAAGTAAAAGTGAGGTTAAAAAAGTAACGATGTGGAGTAAACGTAATCTAAACAAATTGGGAGTACAGCCCTATATGTGTGTTTAAGGTTCTTGCTATCAAGTCTGGTCAGATTTATTTATATTGCTCACAATGTATCACTTTTTCACAATGGGGTAATTGTCTCACTGTAGCTTTACAAAGTAAAGTGTATAAAGTGTTACACAACAATATTATTGTATAATATCTATGGCTAATCCCAAATTAAAGAAGTCTATGGTGAAAGTGAGAATGAAAACTGTGTAAACTTTATGAGAAAGAAACCTTGGGAGGACCAAGACTGGAAAAATAACCTGTCATTCTTCGGTGGGTGATAAAGTGTGTCTATTTTCACCCTAAGTTGATTGTTAATTTGATTCAAGGAAATTCATTAGTCACATTTTTATATCAACATTAAAATTCCCCAAAGAACAAAGTGTGCAGGAAGGAGTGCTTCTTCCCAAATATAATACTAATTATTGTATACATTTATATACTATATTCGGAGATGGAAAGTTTACTAAAATATCCTAACTAATTCTTTTGAATTAAAACACCACTACAAATTCAAGTGCAATTACAAAAGAAACAACACAACATTTAATTCACGCAAAACAACCCCTGATGATCTTGCAATAATGCATTATAAAGCTCCCTTTCTTGCACTTGAAACCAATGTTGTCCTTTAAATATGGCCCTTAATTTCCTTTAAAGTTCAACTTCAGCAGAAGTTCGGCGTTTTGCCGTAAGCTAGATCGGCTCAGCTGGTGTAGGACTTGCCTGTCTTGATTTTTGTTTTGATTTAAGCACCAGTTTGTTCTGCTCATCAGTCAGTGTAGTAGCTTGCCCATATTTTCACTTCTATCTCTTGTGTTTTTTTGTTTGACTTGCTTAATTAAAGGTAAAAAAGTACACAAAATAAACAGTACTGCAAGTAAAGGTACTCTAATTTGCTACTTTTCACCACTGACTATATTAGTATACAAATAGTTTTTACACGCCCTGATTTTGTTCACTACCAGTCAGTTTCTTTCCTTTTCAAATAACTGATTTATGGGTACAGCTACTAGTCGAACAATAATCAAAACATCGAATCTCTTCACTATTACAGCTTTTTATGCAAGTCATGGCATTCTACCTAGCCATCCAGCATTTTTTTTTACACAGTATTTAGTTAAACTGAATCCTGTTGACAGGGTGCTACAATATTGCTGACTCGAGTCCCTAATGTCACCATTTTTTAGTTCCAGACCAACAGCATGTTTACTGCCTGAGGATCAATGCTTGGTAAGTGGCTGAGAGTATTTATGCTGATTCAACTAAATGCCTTCTCTTGGGTATTATGGGACAGTCATTTAAAAACTGCAGCATGAAAGAGAGGGGTAAATGAACACAGTGAGGTCCCCACAAGTTCTATTGTATATGCCACCTGTTTTATGCCAGTCACTGTGTGGTTAATAAACTTGCTGCTTACCTGTGTTTAAGCTAGTGTTAGTCTCAAGAAAGAACCACTCCAGAAGGTGGTGGAGGGTGTGGGAGTGGGTGTGTGTGTGATGCCTTTGTTCCAGTCATCATGAGCAGAAGGAGAGGGAGAGGGAGAAGAACCCAGTGCAATAATGCTATGAGTCATTCAGCATTAGAGGAGAGTGGGAGGGGAGAATACTTGTGCATTTCATATGAAGCAGCAGCTATATGCCATATGCCATATGGGACTGAGTGACTTCCAAGCCAGGGCTGGGCTTGACAGGCCTGTGGACAAGAGTCCCAGTGTTTGGGCGGGGTGTGTGTTTGAGAAAAGGTTAATGCCCAATATACAGATTCTCTGGTGGGGCGAGTGGAGAGTGGAATTGAGTTTGTATACACCATAAGGTTTTGTGAAAATAAGTGAAAAAGCAAAAAAAGATGGGCAGCAATAGGGAGGGTGAAAAAGTGGGGGCTGGAACGGGGGCAATCCGAACACATCTGATATAGTAGGGAGCCCCTGGGAACAGCTGGTGAGTTGGGAGGAGCAGGGTGACAGGCAGAAGGGGGACAGAAGCCAGCGTGCTGGAGTGAAAATGGGATTATAGTCACTGCACTAAGATTGGATAGGGGAACCGGATTTTCAACTTTCATACCGACTGCACACACTATAAGGTTCACTGTGGGTCCAGAGTGCAACAATGCTGAAAAACCTGGACTTTTCCAGATAAATAACTACACATACACAAACTTGAAACAGAATGGATATTTTCTGAATGGCAAAAAATACTAAGACACATGAAATGCAAATGAAAAAAGCTCTTTCCTATAAAAGACTTTCCAATACAGAGTGAAACAGACAGACTTGGGCTAAAGCAAGATTCTAATGTGCCAGTGTTGCAATACTTTGGTTTCAGACTAACACTAGATACTAATGATGGTACGTGGTGTCTGAGCTTAGGGACTTTACTCTGTACTTCAAGATTAGAACATCAAATACTGATAAATGAACATGTATTACACTGGACGCCTGCAGGAAGTACATCGGGAAGCAAGCCAGAGCACACATTTCTCAGAAAGAATTGGCCTATGACGTCCAACTGACATTAGCGCATTAGCCCCATGTGTGCTTTAATAGGAAATGCAGTGCATCTCTCAGTAAACACAGCACTGGCTCTTTTCGCTGGCAGATTGACTACAGAAATGCTACGATAATGTGATCACAACATGGTAATTAGGCTATGGTAATAATAATAAATATGTGCTGTTGTAGTAAAGAAAATCTGATCTTCAGAATGGACAACAGGACAGAATAATCGCTCTTTTTTCGCTATTTTATACGTCACTTTAACACAGAAAAGTCAAACAATGGACAAATGAGGATCAGATTTGCAACAATATCCTGCACATATGAACACTCTTTACAATAAACTTTTTTCTTGCTTTATTAATGGCTTAATGACCAAATATGACATATTGTTGACGACTGAACCCAAAATTTTAAAACTTGAGTTTGTCACTCCATAATATCTCATTTCTACCTATCTCCATTCCAGTGTTTGTGAACTTATAATAACAATAATAGTATATATATAAATAAATATAAATACCGGTATATATATAAATATATAAATAATAGTATTTTTTCCTAACTATTTTCCATCTCCAGATCTGAGCATCCATACAATCCTGTATCTGAGCACCACAAGCAGTTCTTTCCTCCGTATGGCTCGTTTTTTGTTCTGATATGCATTGTTAGCTGTGGGACCTTATACAGACAGGTGTTCAACTTTCAAAATCATGTGCAATCAAATCATTTTACACGTAACATTTCTAGACAAGGTGTAGATGATCATGAGAAATGGGAGGCCCCCAGTGCTAAATTACAAGTGTCAGAGCAAAGAGTCTGAATACTTATGTCCATGCCGAATTTTTGTTAGTCCTTTTTAATGAATTTGTAAATAATTCCAATCTTATAATTTAGTATATTTTAATTATATTTTGTAACTGTGGACAAGCTACCGGATGCCTTGAATTTCCCCTCGGGGAT
>JAUZSU010190669.1:0-12102 GCA_034780255.1 Parotocinclus maculicauda
AACTTAACTTTAGAACATAGATGAAAGAAAATGTATTAAATGTATTGTATTAAATTAAATAAGATAGAAATTAAAAAAATATATATATATTATTTTTTTTTAAATATTTTCATATTTTTTGGTTCAGAATTCTTTTAGGCCTTCTCTGAAGGCGTAGAAGGCCCTGAAGGTTCCCCACTGCAATAAGGTAATAATATGGTCCAGTCAAGAATCATTTCAGTCAACGACCTGTTTCACTATCTTTAAATGGAACAAACCTGTATTCTTATTTCTAGATCATTTTTAGGGGTGTACCAACTTTGGGTTATGTACAGTAGTGCACTCTCAACTGACAAGGCTCTCAAATTCTTACAATCCCTAGAAATTTGGGAGCCTCTGTTTTGGTTTTTATGGATTTGGACATGGCCTTAGTGCAAAAAGCAAATCATGTGTACAGAGGATCTGCAGCCTTGTCTGGACCATGTCTGCACCAGAAGAGATTACCCAGCCTGTTTCTGTCCTTGAGTGGAGGCCTATTGACAGATGGAACTTGATAAACTCCAGTGTGCACCGAGTTTATAGTGACTGCTGTTTCAGAGTCCTGCTTCACTAGCTTGAGTTTCTAACTGCACACAAAGCGAATGAAGCGTTCTATCGGACCCATGAATCATTAACAACAGTCTTACACCAACCAGCCATTACATGAAAACCACTCTCAGGTAAAGTGCATAGCACTAACAGTGTGATGCTCAGGGCAGTGTTAAGTCATGGCATTCACATGGCTGTTAATTTGACAAGTACTGGCAACCTTAACATTGCTGCAGTGCTCATATGCACACTATAACAATGCAGAAATTGTTCATAAATGGTTTGACATGGCAATAAGGTTCCAAATATTTAAATCTCAATCAAACACGTCCAATCCTCATAAGCTATACCCTACAATCTTAAAGGTTGTGCTGCTAACCAGAGAAGGTCTCTCTCAAAAGGTCAAAGCTTTAGTAGCACAAGAGGAATCTACACAATATTATTCACTTTGTTTTAAAGTAATGGCTTATTAGATGAGAGCCAGGGAAGAGGAAGCTTTGATTTAGTAAACAATAATTACCAAACGCTATGGGAGATGTCTCTTCTGCACACCCCAGCTCACAGAGGGTCATGTCCAACTATGGTCGCACTGACTGACAGATGAAACATCATCCTTTCCAGTCAGATTGCAGCGCCAACTGTGTTCCGTTCCCAGCTGGCTTTGGCATTGATAGAAATCAAACAGTGAATCTCCCAACAATAAGCTGAACACCTAAGAGCTGTGCCATATTTTTAATGAGCTTTCATCCCCAACAAACCCAGAGAAATACTGTGCACAAAGACACAGAGACGAGGAGAGAGAAGAATAGAGTCCTGTGTATGTAGCACATGACTTATGACAAAAGAATACGTGTTATGAAGAAAAAATAGGCATTAGTATTTCTGCCCTACATTCCCTTCAGCTTCAGATGGTCCGGCCAATTTGTCACACTGCCTATAACGTCTCTATCTGAGACGAGGCCAGACTAATGTACTAAAGTACAACAAAGATGAATGCCCTCCAAAACAACCTGTCAAGAGCAGTCCTACTCAGGCTCAGGTAATTCGTTGAGCCAAATAACAAGATCCTGTTGTAAAGACCAGCCATGTAAATGAGAGAGAGAACATGCAAACTCCACACACAGATGGAGTCTGGACCAGGTTTTGAACGAGGAATCTCTGCAGCTGGGAGGTGCTAATTGTTTGTGCCAGCATGTTGGCTCTAATTGAATCGAATCTAATCGAATCGAATCTAATCTAAAATATTTTAGGATGTTATATTAAATTATTTCACATCATATAATAAAACGATATACTATCCAAACCCTAATGTAATTTATTAAAAGGATAATATCATATAATAATGATAATATGTAATATAATATAATAAAAAAAACAATATACTATATTATATTATATAATGTCATCTGATAATATAATATAATATAATATATAATGTCATCTGATAATATAATATAATATAATATAATATAATATAATATAATATAATATAATGTAATATAATATAATATAATATAATATAATATAATTACATAATAAAAAACTAAAATAAAAAAAATATTATATTATATTATATTATATTATATTATATTATATTATATCATCAGATGACATTATATATTAAATTATATTATATTATATTATATTATATTATATTATATTATATTATATTATATTATAACATAACATAACATAACATAACATAACATAACATAACATAACACAACCCCTGGAGGATCATCCCAGTGCTGCATCGGTGGTCCAGCAACCGACTGCTGCCCCTTTCCCGCCCCAATTTTGTCTGCACCCTGTGTTCTCTGGTTGCCAGATCCATTCAGAACTGACCGGGAAAAGCCTGGGTTAAAATAAATAATATAAAACACAAATCTGAGATTATTTTCAGCCTGTTGACTGAAGGCTCTTGCAAATGCAATAACTGGGGAATTTCATGAATGTGCTGCAAGGATGACAAATTCAGCTGCCGACTGCTTTCCAATTAAAACAGAGTCAAGCTGTGCTTCTATATCTTATGCTATTTTTTGGGAAAGGTAGCGGCGCATGCTAAAACCTTTCCTGTCCTTTCCGGTTTCATTTAAGGCGTTATTAGGTAATATTACTCTTTTATTTGATATGTAAGTACTCCGGTGCTACTTAAATGCTCTAATATCATACAAAAAGCAATTTAAGGATGAATCTATTCATCTAATTTTACGATTAAATCTTTGTTACCACAGGACACCATCACCAGTTATGTACTCCTCTTCTCCAGCAGGGACTGGGCATTATTTATGGTTATTCTCTAGACATTTTGGCAAATCTTGTCCTGGTCTTTGGTCCTATGATTGCTTGTGGCTGGGACATTTTTGGTTGGTGAACTATTTGTAATATAATTACTCCAGCAGCACTGCTGTGTCTGATACATTCCTAGCAGCATACCACCACCAGGTCAGTGTCATGGCAGTGCTAAGAATGATCCACCATGCAAACAGTCTGTCTTATGTACTTTCTGTTTTTTCCCCTTTTTGTTGCCTAATGTTAAAACTCTTGCTCCCAGTACAGTACCCAGTAGCTCATTTGAAATGCAGATTTCTGTTTACAGGATGATATTTTTCCACCCCTGAACCCCACTCTTGAAAGATTCGATCATGGGATTCGCTCGTAACGCTTGTCAGTTCCAAAGAAAAATGGCACGTTGACTGTGGAAGGCACAGCGCTTGAAGCATTGCACAAAGACACATTTATCAGGCAGGCACATCTGAATGGGATTGTGCTTCACAGCCGACGTTCAGAAGCCATGGGTTTGTAATACCTGCTGCAAATGAGCAGTCACCTGGACCAGTGCGTATTAGACACGTCTACTCAGGCAGAACAGAGAGCAGAAAGAAGCTAAATTGTCCTCCGGCTTCTCCATTATACCTTCCACAATGAGACGCCACGTACACAAACGCTCTTACAATTGTCTATATTTCTGCAGAAACATGACCATCCTGAAGGAGAACGCAATTCAGCAAACAAGACAAAATATTGTAGCACGTGTTTTATTTATTGAGGGACATAATCTAATTAAATACATTGCTCACAGAAATAAGGGGATATTTTAAAATGAATATAAAGCAAATCCCAGAAGAACTGCTGGATAATCTGATCCTGTCCAGGCCCCATCACTGTCAGTGTGTTTTAACACTTTTGGGTGACCATACACCCTACTGAACACAATGCGGGGGCACTCTGGTCCAGTTTGACCTGCACCTGTTGAATTCACCCCCATAAATATATCACTTACATCTCAATCACCTTAATTGAGTTTGAATCTCATTTCTGTAATCAAACAACTTTCTGTGAATTTTCTTTTTTTCTCATGATCTTACTTAAGAAAATAAAATCAAACGCCTCTTTTTAATTGCTTCATGTGCGTTTTGAAATGTCCCCTCATTTTTGTGAGCAGTGTATGTGAGTGGCAAAAGTATGTGAACCATTGCTTATTGCTTTGCTTATCTTGCCTGATTCACCTTGTGCAGCAAGACAACAGTTCCACATTTCCTATAGATTGTATGTAATTCCGAATGCATTGCTCTATTGATGATGGACCAGATGCAGCAAAACAGGCCCAAACTATGGTTTTATATGGGATAAGATTCTTATACAGGATTTTTTCTTTCTCCAGACAAAACTCTTATCATTTAAACACAAAAAGTAGTTTTTGTTCTCTGCCCAGATCTGCTCCTGATAGTGGACTTGTTAATATTAATACTATTCAATGTTAGAGAGACCTTTAGGTGCTTAGAAGTTACCCTTTGTGATCTGATGGACTCTTGATTGGCAGGTTTTTGTCCTCTTTTAGAGCCTGATATGGATTAATGAAAACATTTCTTAGACGTCCTCTGAAATCTTGTCTTTCCATTATGATATATTTCCACAAATGTTGGTAGATCCCAGTTAAATACTCTAACTGATCATCTCACTGATGGACTTCGCACTGCTGATGAAATTCTTTTTGCTAATTGCTAATCCTAATGGTTCACATACTTTTAAATCATGTACTTCATTGTCATTTCATTATCTATTTTTAGGAGCGAAAACAGATGTTGTTTTGGTTATATTGTTGCAGAAAATTTCAATGGTTCACAAACTTTCAAGCCCCCCCCCTCTACATTGAAAGCTGTCTTTTGAGCTTTGGTGAAGTATAAAAAACTATAACTAAGCAAGTCTAGGTTTGAACAATTAGGGATAAAACCAGGCTAGTCCTGAGAGCACATGGTACATGTAAAAAACCCAAAAAAACCTTCTTATTCTCAAGTGTTCCGATAATGAGCAGATTAATTTTGGCGTGTGAACTAGAACTATCATTTTCAATTCACACATCATCATCTTCGCCGGTTTCCCTCGTCCTGATCCCTTTTCCTTTTCTTGTATCGTCTTGTTTCTTCTTTCTCCTTTGACTTCTTCATGGGCAAGTCCTGATGAGTTTAAAAGTAGCACATGCCTAATTTACACAACCTGATGCAAGTCACAGTCTAGATAATGAGACGGGAGTCAGTGTAGAGGTTTTTTCTAGGATGAAATACGAGAAATCACACCCCCTCAGTCCCCAAGCAAATTGAAGCTGGTGGTGGGATCAAGAGAACGTGGAAGTACACCAATATGTAGAAGAAGCTTGTCTGCCTATTTGTGCCCTTCTGGGCCTATTTGTGTGAGTATAATATTTATTTTCTGACTTAGTTTCATGTTCTCACCCATAATTTCCCTGGTTTGAATAATGATTCATTTTTAAATTCTAATATGACGTTTAAAAACTGTTTTAAACTCTGGCACCTCAACAGCCAATCAATGCTGCTGATCCACGAGCAGAGGTGGGAGTTAAAGAGCAGAAGTCTGTCATTCACTCAAAAGCCAAATACCTTTCCATCCAGGTCAGGAGAACTTCACATGGTCCAGGGCTTTTTTGGTTTGTGTTCCCTATAGATTCGGGGTTCCTATGTGCTGAGAAAAAGTCCTTATACACATTGCAAGAACTACAATGGTTACCAGTTCCTACCATGCAAACATGTCACAGGAAGAAAGGGGGACCAGTTCCAAGAAGCATAAAACGTTTCTTTGGGGCGAAAGCGCCTTAAGTCTGAGGAAATTCAATATTTTCACGTATATAAGATTCCTGCCCTTCAGTTTTACTCTCTGGTTAAATTATTTTTATGGCTGAAAGATGAAAGGAAAATCACATCACGAGCCGGACACCAGTATTCGAATCATCGCCCCCTAAATGTCAGTGAAAATCCCCCAGCGCTGAAAAAAATGCAATATATATGTCACTCAGGGCTGTGGGCATTAATTGTGAGGATGGTAATCAACACAACACAGTGCTGAATTTTAAAGAGTCAAAGCGCTCAGAGCAACCCAGAAAGGAGTCCATCAGTCACCCAAGTCAGACGCCGTGTAATAATCACAGCGCTACTGCTACCTTGACATTTGCCTCATATCAGTGCAGCAGGCAGTTTTGGCGCAATATGAGGAAAACATTGATTTGTGATTAAAATGTTGAAATGGAACTGTGAAATCAGCATGCCTGTAATGAGGTTGTGCTTGTCTCGGAGTGTTTCATGTGGCTCCGGAGCTCTATAAACCAGTAATGATATAATGCTGCTCGATATAATATGGGCGTTTTAAGGAGGCAACAGCCATCAAAAGTACTGTTCCCAAAAACCATTCCAATCTGAACACAAGTCCAATTTTGCCTTTGAATTTTGTGTCCCAATTTTGCATTTAGATTCTCAGTTAGTCAACTTTTCAACCCGACTGGTTTGAGCTGATCAAATTACAACCGAGGTAAGCAGAAAAATGCCCAACATCAAACCTTGAAGCAGATCGGCTACATCAGGCGCCAGCTGAGAATAGGCTGCAGTTCACACCAAAAGACAGAGGACCAGAAGATTTCAAAAACGTTGCCTGGTCTGACGAGTCTTATCTGGTTAGGGTCAGGTTTGACCATGATGGTGTGACGGCTTTTTTCTTGGCACACTTTGTACACTTTAATCCAAACTGAGCATCGTTTTAATCCAAAACCCCACAGCCTGAGATGTGATGATCCTAAGTGAGCAGCTGATAAATCTGCCACAATGGACCAAACTCTGAGGAATTTTTCCAGCACCTTGAATGAACGTCATGAAGAATTAGGGCGGTTCTGAAGGCAAAACAGCCCTGGTACTGGTTCCTGGTGAGAGTGGTGGGCTGATTTTTTTCACCTGCAAAACTGAGGCAAATTTGAAAGAAAATGGTGCACTAACATTGCTTCATTTAACTAAAAAACATACTTGGTGTGAACTGCGGGTTAAAATGTACCTTTAAACAACGGGAAAGATCATGAGAACTCCAAATGGTACTTACAAAAAAAGTCGAAGTGTTTCTTGGAGCTGTCCATGATTGTCACGCATTCCATTATTAATTTAAACAACACTGCCATGTAGTGGTTGTTCCAGCACATTACAGGTATCTTTGCTTCTGTAAAAGAAGGGATTGATTAATTTCTGTCATCTGTTCATTTCTTATTCAACCTGGAGCGACTCGTAATTCGATCATTTATTTTTATATGAGTTTAAAACATATATTTACACACTATTTTTCAATATTGAGTCCAAGGGACGCCCCCTGTCAGGCACCACCTCGTGACATGCTAACGGTTTCTTCTATGTAATCAATGTCGCTCTTTTCATAAATGGCCCCAACAATTCTGGAGTCTTCAGAATATCAGAAATAGAGTATGGTCCTGCTAGTCTTTACCCTCAACTCAAAAGTAATCTGGAGCTAGAGAGTGGAATTATTAATTCTACCCCTACTAAAAAAAACCAGACCAGTAGGCTATGATGCTGGACTTGATGGTGACCAGCGTTTGTTGTGTTTTGAACATGTTTTTGCTGTGGATGCTGGTCACCAGCACATACTGGTCTCTGCTTGTTTTTGGATGGTTGTGACCAGTGTATGCTGGTGTTTTCTGAGTATGTTGGTGACTAGTACATGAACAACAAAACCAGAAAGATCATACTGGGCAACCAGCTTTGCCAGCAAGGTTATGCTGGACAACCAGCAAAATCAGCACCACGCCAGCTTAAACCAGCATGGACCTGATGCTGGTCAAAGCTGGCTTTTTTCAGCAGGGTGTAATCTGATTCTTAGTTGACTTAGCAACAGGAGCCACTTTGTTGTGATCATCCATCATTTATCAGGAGGATTTCACCCTCAGATATGAGACAGGTACGAGCTGGAGTAGGATAGCATTTAGCCACACTATTCACCCAAGGTAACATGGAGTTCTGAACAGACTGTGTGTTCCTGATAACAGATGGACGAGTGTGTGCATTTGGTTTGTGATATCCTGAGAAGAAGTAAGGATGATGAGGTCAGTGTGGAGGAGCTATGTCTGCTCTACCAGAAGGTCTTCCTCACAACAGCCAACCTGGGTGATGTGAAGAAAGCCATCACACAGGTGAGAGAGAAAAAGAAAAAGAGAAGTCTTTACTTAAATGAAAGGCTAGACGGAAAATTGTGAAACCGAACCCATACTGGTACCTGTACTGTGTTAAGGTCAGTGCACAGAATGGAGGAACGACATGTTCCGGTAGGAACGTCCTGCAAGTTCTTCTCATGATGGAAAAGGAACGAGAGTCCAGGAACGAAGTGAATATTTTTCTTCTTTTATGTAATAAGACTGAACTAACTTTAAGATTTTAATCACATTTCACTAAAACGTGTCAGTTTAATTAGGAATAATAATAGTGATATTCCTTCTAAATCCATTTCCAGTTTGCTAAAACGGCTTTTCTGGTTGAGTTTGATAAAACTGATATGACTGTGGTGGTGTAGTGGTGGTCTTAAGCTGCTGGACTACAGATCAAAAGGTCCAAGGTACCGGTCTGTCACCATTGGGTCTATGGTCCATGATCCACAATTGCTTGGACTGTAAAGTTGTTTTGGTTGCTGGTAGGATTCTATGTACGTAATAAGTTTGCAGTACCATGACCAAAGACTGTCTGTCTAGAAAAGAAGCTAGAACCAATGTTTCTTCTTTACTGATAAATTTCTATTCTACTGAATCTTCAAAACATAATTTATGCACAAGTAGAGAAATGTTCATGATTCACTTCAAACAAGTCTGAGTTGATACTTAAGTCTTTGCCGTGAGTCTCGAGTCAGACCTGAAGTGTCACCGGTCGCTGGTTCCTAATGCTAAGCTAAGCATCCTTGATTTACAAACATAAAACATAAATTAAAAGTGTTGTCAATGCGTTCCAGCATAAAAACTGTATCCCATCTGTTAGTAAACAGTGGTAGTATAACGGTTTGTGCCTGTTGTGCTGCATCTGGGCCATCGCTGACAGAACAGCAAATAATGAATTATACCAGCAAAGTCTCAAAGCAAATGTCTGGACATCTGTCCCTAACTGAATCTCAATCTGTGGGTCCTGCAGCGAGACAACAAACCTGTTCAGAAAAGTGCAAAACTAAGCTTCTTAATTATTGTGAATATGATCTTATTACGTGTGTTTCGTTCTGTAGCTCTACTGGGAATTACAGATAATGAAATTAAGCAGATCCTGTGTTCCTGATGGAATGAGCGCACAACCCCTAAATCAAGGCACACAAGTATGTTTAAAAATGTGTGTTTTTGCTGCATTCAGATTGTCTTCATAAGTAACATGTTGAAGCTGTGCGTACTTGCGTTCTGATATCATAATTTCCAGAGTCCAACAGGAATAATGTTTTCAGATAGGAGACAAAAAGCAGGGGAGATGGACCGGTCTGCTGCAGACGGCCAGGCGACGTTTTGTGAGGTCTAACACACACTATGTTTACATAATGACTTTAGCTTAGTAAATCTGTTCCTATACCTAACCGCATTAATTAGATTTACTTTTTCGTTTTTTCAAATAAATGCCCGTTTTTCAAAACAGGTGATTACAGTTGTGGGGACCAGAAAACGTCCCTACAAGATCAAAACCCAGATGTCCCTATAGTTCACATACAAATACACATAGAATCTCCACAAAGAATAGAACTGCAGTACTTGATCATACACATGACCTGCGATGGCACCAAAACAGTTCTCCTTTCCATTTAGGCTCGATTTGGATGGTATATGGAGCATCCTCCCATCTCGCTCCCATAGTGATGTTTCCAGGAGGCTGGGTTGGAAAGTCCCCACAAGTTCAGACATTGTTGTTTTGCTACAGTATAAATATGACATAATCAAAACACAGCTCTATAGAGAGATGCAGCAGGATGAACATGGTGAGAGGAGGGGAAATATTTCTTTTCAAGTAGTACTTGAAACAATGCTGTTGATGGTCATAGGAAAGATGCATTCACCGAGCTCTTTATTAGGAACACTATACTAATTCTGGGGGCATTTTATTGCTGCAAATCTCCTGTTCCACCACATCCCAAAGATCTTTCACCGGACTTCTGGTGACAGAGAAGGCCACCGAGGAACACTTGCCTGATTTATCATGCTCAGACTAGTTACAGATTAGCTATTGGACGATAGACAAATTAAGGGTGCATGAAGGGGTGCACACAGTCAGCAACAATCCTCAAACAAACTGTGCATTCACAGCAATAGATTGGTATTAACAGGCTCAAAATGTGCCAAGAAAACATTTTCAGCATCACACCACCTCTATCAGTACGGACTGTTGACACAAGACAGCTTGGGTCCATGGATTTATGCTTTTGGTGCCAAATTCTGACCATCTGTGTGCATAGGTAGGAATCATGTTTCAGCAAACCAGGCTACGGTTTTCAGTCACGCCCTGGTGAGCCTGTTCTGCTGCTGGCTGACAGAAGAGGAATCTGCTGTTGTAGCCCATCTGCCTCAAGGTTTGCCTTTGTGTCCGCAAATCAGCCCGAACATTCTCCGTTGCCCTCTTATCAATAATGTGTTTCTGGCCACAGAACTGCAACCCCAACACCATGTTGAACTTAAATCATCATGATCCCCCATGCATGATTTTTTTTCAGTTAACTAGAAAATTCAGTGAATTCAGAACTGTACAGGTGCTGCTAACAAAGAGCTCAGTGAGAGTACCTTAAAAGATGACATGTCTTACATAGCTATATTCAGCATGAACAACAAAGCATGCTTGAATCTGTGTATCATTACTCTAGGTGTTGACCGGTGGGACTCGATGGGACCCCAGGAGCAGATGGACTGTCTGCGTGATCTAGAAGAGGCAGCAGAGCATGCCTTTAAACAAATGGACTGGCTCTCTGTGAGCGAACTGCCTGGCGCACTCCGCTCTTACAGGTACACATTAAGTGGTCAAATACAATGCTATTCTGCACATGGATTAATGGACGGAACCAAAATAATGAAAAGCTAAAGATTATAGCACACTACCCATTTTGAATGGACACCTATGAGGATTTGCATTTGACTCTCCAGCTGCTTTTTGACCTGCTTGTCTGATTTTCCACTGGCAGGAGCAGTGAAGCCGTTGTGTTACAGGCCTGTACTGAGGTGGTTAAACCCAAAGACCAGGCCTGGTCCTTGAAACCCAGGGAAAGCGCTTGGTCAGCTGTAGTCTTCCTCTCAGAGTTGGAGTCTCACTATCAAGACGAAAGGCATTCTCTCGCTGTGCTCCTCAACAGGTCATTCAGCAATCATTTAGTAACACTTTAGGAGTGTCACTGTTCTAATGATGCACACAGGGTGTTTTTAATGCAGAGTGGATCGGGCTGTCCTGACCGAGATATACTTGAGCTTGTGTGTTGCTGTGAGGAGAGCCGAGAGAGAGACCCAAGCTCAGACGGCACTACTGGCTTCCAGGCAACACTGGGACAAGTGGTAAGAGAAGTGGGCGCAATTTAAAGCTCCGAGGCCTGAAATTTATATCTGTCCATAATTATGAACATTAAAACCACTGGCAGATGATGTGAATAAAACTGACAGTGATACTATGGGCAATGTTGGGACCTGGTCTGGTATTCACGGTGATGTTACTTTGTCACGTTCCAGATTTGGTGAATTCATTGTTGTAGAGAAATTTTACAAAGGGAAGGCCTGGGTGGTACAGCAGTATAATATGATAGCCTGATTTAAACATAAAAAAAATATTTGCCTGATTATCATTGATCTATAGTCGGTTCTTGCTTTTTCAAGGCCATATACAAGAAGTTTGGGTTTTCAAGAGCTAGTGAAGTGTTGGCTGCAGGAAAAAGGACATCCCATTAGGAGCTGGAAACCAGCAGGCTGCACACAACAGGTAACAGCACAACTCTACACAGATGTGTAACATCAATGGCCATTTCAGCAACACACAAAGTTATATCAGGACTAGTTATACAGTCGATTCCAGTTAATAGGACCACCGGTTAATGGGACCAGCCACTTATTCGGACCAAATCCTCAAGAATCGAATAAAATCCTATTATATATTCACTTATTTGGACCAAGATTCCGCTTAATTGGAATAAAGAACGTGTACAGTATGTAATATCCGTGAAGAAACTCTTCGTCTCTGGCATCACTACCCGAAAACTCCTGAGTTT
>JAUZSU010190680.1:0-12100 GCA_034780255.1 Parotocinclus maculicauda
AGGTAGAGCATTCCACAGGCGAGGTGCGGCAGAACAAAAGGCCCTGTCACCCATGGTGCTGAGCTTAGTTCTGGGGATGAGGAGGCGGTTTGAATTTGCAGAGCGAAGAGATAGATGTCTCAATAACTGCATGTTTAAAAAATCAGCATTGGTAGATGGTACCATGAAAGGTATGTAAGAGGATCTGTTGTTGTTTTTTTCACAACTTTTTTGTACCAGTCTTTTGATATACACTGCATTCATTTTACCTTCATCATGAGCGTGACATAGTGGTGTGGCCTGTGACAAGGAGCTTGCAGGAGAGCTTGGAAACAACTCGCGTCCCAAATTATATCTTTCTTTTAATTTAACATTAATGTTTATATGTATTTGCAGGCCACAGTTTTATAAAAGAAATCTATAAATGACAAACATTTTCTAGCAAAAATATGTATTAATACAAGACTAAAGTTAGACATGTAAGCAAGTATAATCTGAAATATACAGAAGAGCAGCCAACGTTGTTTAATTTACCTCTAGCATAAGCAAGAAGCTTCCTTGACTCTACTTTCTTCAGGACACCATCAAGGTCATTTGGTTTCACAAAGCCCAAATCATCTACGGAGCTCACACCAAGGCTTTCAAGGGTGTGAAGTAAAGTCTGCACTTGACAGTTTGGTAGTACAGTAGAAATCAATTTTCCCAAGTCTTCCATTTTTGCAAAATAATCTGTATGAATACCAACACATTGGTTTCAGGTAATGGACAATTCAATTTAGGCACAACTCTAGATTGAGTGTGAACACTGAAGGCGAACCATTTAACCACAGAAAGCACAACAATTTTCTACATTTGTTGATTGTGTCAGACGCATGATAATCACAAAAATAAGAAGGAAAATAAAAATAGCAAAACTACACTGAAATTGTGTTCAAGTGGACCAACACTTCAGACTTTTCACACTGTTTCCAAAACGCTGTGTTTTAAGGACAAGACAGTCATTCCACAAAGACCCTATGCAGGAAGTGGGTAAAAATCCAAGCAGTGCTCAGCATTGATGCAAAGCATTTGTCTTCCCCAATTTTGTAGAGGCCATACTGTGGCATATAGGCTGAAGAGTGTGGGCTCAAAAGAAAAAAGACAAGCTTTTTGTCTTTGATCAGTATAAGCTCAATCTGTCCAAATTACACACCGTCATCTTGCTTTGTGTAAAGAAAGAACTCCTTTTTATAAGTTGTACCCTTCAACTGCACCTCAGTGGACACCAAATCAGGATTTGGGAGCAAACTACCCTTAATGGCATTAAATACTGCATCACTGTACATGTCAGGATGGAAAGGTGTTTCATTTTTCACTTGCAAAAGCTGATAGTTGTCTGCAAGTGTCTGACAGACATTTTTGAAGTTCTGTGTCCTCCTTGAACATCTTTTGAAATATTAGTGTTTGCTTTTAAACCTCATTGTCCACAACCTTATAAGAGGGCCAAATTTGAGAATCAACGAAGGATAGTGGGTGTGAGGTAGTGATGCTTTGGTTTAAGTTTTTCAGTTGAAAAAAGTTATATTCTTGTTTCCAGATAATCCTGAATCTGGATGTTTAGGAAACTTATCTGAGCTACAGATATACGGGGGGCACATACCAAATCAACAATCTCTCTTAATCACCACACCTGGTCCTCAGTGTCATGGACTCGGTCACCTATAATCACAAGTAGAAGTCTCAGAGGACACCAGTTCTCTGCTGCCTGCCCACCAACTTTTCTACCACCTTCGGTAACTTCAGAGGGAGAAGAACTAGAATCAAAACATTGATACCTTGAAACCATTTTTTAACCCTCAAAATGTGCTTAATATAAATAGCAAGGTCATACACAACAACACCTTCAAACAGGTCATGACCTATGCAAGGCGGGAGGCCTGGCTGGCAGACATGGAAATATCCCAGAGTACAACATCTTTGCAAAAAGCTTGTCATGTGAGAAGTATTTAAAGTCTTTCTCAAAACAGAGAAGTACAAGCTGAAGATTGTCAACACAAGAACGATGGAAAGGCTCAAAATTAGCAAATGTAAAGTATACACCTATAATCTTGTGCTTTCGCCTTGCTGATCCAAGAGGGTTTACAACCTCAAATGCATCCTGGTACAATATGAGATTTAAGGTTAAAGATGGCTCCATAAAAAGGCTGTTAGACTTGAAAACAATTCCATCATTTACATCAGACAACACAGTAGATGCAGCATTACTGGGGGACTTTGAAATCTCTTGCCTCACAGCAGGATCTTTTAACAATGTATTTAAAGTTTCCTTGACAGGGATGTACTGCACATAGCAGTCCCTCCTATTCGTATCTGTGCCTAGATAAATAGTTTGTGTGTGCACATAAGGATAGTTTTGTTTAAAGTACTGCTGTCTTCTGTACTGTGTTAACAGATGAGAGCTGCATGATGAATGCAAATCTGACCCATCATTATGCCTTTTATGTCAGCCTCAGACAAGTTGGTTTTAGCAGCTAGTATGCCTGCAATCTGTTTCTTTGTGAACTCTTGGCATATGACATTCAAATTATTAACCTCTTCAACAACCAGTTGTACAGTGGATGATGGAATTAGGCACTTTGCTTGCAGATTTTTAAGATACAATGTTCTCATTTCTGCATCATCAAGGATATTGTCATATTCCATTACATCTTGTCTTGAGTCAAAATTGCTCTGTTCTTTATTAAGTTCTTGCCCTGCACTCACTTGCTGTGTTGAATGTGAAGTCTCGACGCACAATTCTGTATCCTATTTATGAACTCTTGAGATATGAGCAGAATGACGACCTGACCTTAAATGTTTTGCCACAATTTGCAAATGGACACTTTACCAATTCATTTTTCAAAAGATGTAATTTAAAGTGTTTTAGGAAATCTTTCATGTGTGTGCATTGTGTCTGACAACCTGAGGTCCCACATTTGAAATTTTGACCTGCATAATTCACTTGTGAAACAGAAGTTTGGTGGTTACGGTAAATGTGCTTTGAAAGCACTGTACTTCATAAATTGTCGTTTGCAGTTACTGTAACAACATGGAAACTGAGCATTTGCTTCATGTCTATGCAGTGTCTGATGATCGACATAGCCCCTTGGAGTTTTTAAATCCATTCCACAGTACAAACATTAAAAATTACTAGTCATTTTGCAGAGGTGCTAATTTAAAAAAAAAAAAAGACAGGCAAGCAACTCTTTACAATTGCGTAACTGTTAATCCACTGCACATAATTGTCTGTGCAATTTCTTTTGTCCAATTTAACATAAGGCCCCATCCAGACCCAGAAGGTTTTGAAGTCGTTTTTTTTCTTTTAAATAATCCAAACAAAAACACAGAAGATTTCCACTCTGGAAGCAGTTCTAAAAAATATTTTTGAGTCACCTAAAACGACATGTCTGTGGACCAGACCACGGTCTTTGTCAGGTGTCTTTGACAGGTTCTTTACAACTATCAACCTCCTCGACACCCTGAAGACCCTCCTGAACTTGCTGTCTTAAAGTGGTTGGACAACAAGCCAGTTACCATGGCATCCTCTGCCTATGGCATTGAACCTCAGGACACACAGAAGATGGTCCAAGAAAGAAAAGGTTTGTATAGGTGTCAAAGGCGCTAGCAATTGCTGAGTACAACGCCAACATTGGTGGTGTGGACTTGGCTGACCAAATGTTGTGTTTCTTTCAGTATAAAAATGACTATGAGTTACTGGGGAAGAAACCACTAAATTTCCTTGACTTCAAACTCCTTGGTAAAGAGTTAATTACTCAGCCTAAGCAGGAATCACAAGTGACAGCATGACAGTGACAGTCCCCCATGTCAAAAGTGGAAACTCCAGCCAAATGCAGCTCAGACAATATGGAGCCATACATTGCCCAGAGATGGTAAATGAAACACATGCATCAAGGGGTCGCAGATCCGACTGCAAAAGCAAACCATATGTAATGTGCATGAAGTGCAAGGTATTCCCGTGTGTTCCCAAGAAGGGGAATTACTTTTTGAAATATCATACCAAATAAGCACAACAAAACAAAAGTGATTGTTGACAGTAATGTGGCTTTTAAACTCATTCTGATGTTCACTTTTCGGTATTTTCTGGTTGCCAATTCAGTTTCTGGCAATGTCTGGAATTCTGATATCTTAAAAATAAAAACTTTTTTTATTTAAAAAATGTTTCCAATATTGTAATTACCTTACAAAGATTGGGGAATTTAAAAACAAATGTTATTAGACAATATTTTTTTCCCTGGTAGTCGGGAGGATATATAGTTTTTACATGTATGTAGCTACGCTGTTTTAGGCAGAAAAGCTTTGAAAATATATATATTTTTACTATATTTTTTAATATATATATATGTTTACATTTTTAAAAATGTTTTTGTCATTTTAATTTTCAGTGACAACATATGCAGTGTTGTCGTTTTATTTACCTCAGAGTAAAGCAGGCTAACCGGTAAGTTAACTTTTACACTAAGAAAAATAACAGTCAGAACAAAAATAAGCTGTGTTTTATGCAGTTTGTACAAGCATGATTCCAACTAAGGCTTAAGAAACAATAAGTATTAAATATTTTTTTACTTGAATTCACTGAAAAATGATAGCTTGCTAACGCTAGCTAATTAGCCAACAAAACCGTTACCTACCTGTCTCTGTTTTGTGGAAATTTCCAGAAGGCCAGCTCCAAAACGAAGAGTGGGCGGGGCGTGCGCAGGCTCTTCGATGGTCTACACACCAGCATTTATTTTTCATATTATTATATTATTTAATATAATAATATTATTCTGATAATTATATTTATTGGAAAAAAAATATCATGATCAAAATGTGTCATGATTTTATGAAAACAAAATGTACAAGTTGAATACATGAATTATAGAAGAATTAAAAATTATAAAACAAGAATAAAAAATATATTTTTTTGTACAGAGTGCTACAGAAGCATGTGTAAAAATGGCAACAGTGAGTTCTTTCTGCATTTTATATTTTGTAAATTAACAATAAAATAATGTTAATGTACAGTTAATCTTCAGGCAGGGAAATCTCCATGCAGTGACTGAATGCTTATAAATAGAAATATAAAACCCTATTTATTTTCATTAATAATTTTGATTTACTTATGTAATGATGGTGTTCTTTATGGGTGGCATTGTAGATCATAACCAATCACAACGTTGATTCAATGTCTTCTTTTCAATGTTGAACCACAGTTAAGACTTTAATCCACTAACAATGTTGATTTACAGTTGATTTATGGTCATCAACCAAAACCGACCAAAAAAACACAAAATCAACATTGATTCAATGTTCCTTTGCTATCTGGGAAGCAAGATAAGTGAAAGTGAAAGGCTACGAGAGGAGTTCTCGATCACTAATAGTAACACTTGCAAACAAAGTAAATAATAAGTGAATAAGCTCAAGTCACTAGACCAGAAAACATTCAAAGCACATGAAAAAGAAGGAGAGCTAGTCACACCAAAATCTGACCCTAACAAATAAATTTTCCTCAGACCTTTCAGTCTTATGCTATACTCTCCCTATAGGGGAATGTGGTACCGTCTTTCCCAAAATACCTCATGGCAAAGACACTACCAATTACTATACCTTGCGCCGAGGTAGGTGACCTCGTGCTAATGAAGGTACAAAGCACAGATAAAGGGCAAGTTTATAAAGAAAGACACCGCTCATTAGGGGCTTTACATAGGCGAGGATCAAGGGGAGGTTTTAGAGGTCAAGTCGGTTTGCCTCCCACACTGATAAGGGGAAGGAAGGGGAGACTGGAAGAGGAAAAACCTGTGTACCAGTATATTCACTTGAATATGGGTTGAAAAATAATTGCAAATAATCGTATTCTGGTTTTATTTACGTTTTACACAATGTCCTAATTTCATTGGAACTGGGATTGTAAGTAAACATCTGTGACAAAGTACATTTATAAGAATCATAATTAAGTATCCACTTAGCTCTAACATATTTGTATGAAAAGTAAGAATTTGAGGGGCAAAATTTTCCTTCAGTGGCACCCATAAAAGATGTATCTTCCCTACTAAACAATCTCAATTACCAGTGTATTGCCTTTACATTAAGTGAGATTTCTATACTTTCCAATACTCCATTATTCCATTACACACACACACACACACACAAACACACACACACACACTGATGAGCAAAGATGAGCAGAGGCTCTCCAGTTTGTAAACAAACGTAGAAAAATTATACTGAAATGTTTGTAAATCAAAGAAAAACTGGACAGGATTTGCATATTGCTTCCCCTTCAGTGAGTAACATCACTAAACAATTCAAGGAATCGGGAGGAATTTCAGTGCATAAAGGCGAAGGGTGCAAGTTTGAGATGAATGCCTGTGATCTTTGATCCCTTAGACAGCACTGCATCAGGAACTGCCATTCAACAATAGCTGATATAACCACACAGGCAAGGGACTACTGTGGCAAACCTTTTTCAAGTGCTATCATGCGTAGTTACATTCACAAATGCCAATAAAACTTTATTGTATAAAAAGAAGCCATGCTAACAATGTCCAGAAGTGCCATTGACTTTTCTGGGTTTGACGGCATTTAGGATGGACCATCACACATTGGAAACATGTATTGTAATCAGATGAATCAGTATTCCATTTTTTGGAAAAAATAAATGCGGTGTTGCGGACCAAAGCTAAAAATCAATCCAGTTGGAAAATTCAATCTATTTTCAGCTAAGTCCAAAAGCAAGTGTCTATCATGGAATGAGGCTGTGTTAGTGCCCTTGCCAAAGGTCAGTTACACATCTGTGATGGCAGTATTAATGCAGAAAAGTACATTGAAATCTTAGAACAACATATGCTGCCTTTAAGACATCCAGGACTTTTGAAACAAGACAATGCAAAAACACATGCTGCACATGTTACAAAGGCATGGCTGTGAAATGAGAAAGTACAGATCCTGGACTGGCCCTTCAGCAGTCCTGACCTGTCCAAAATATAAGAATGTGTGGAGAATTTTTTAAATGAAAAATAGGACCACCCTATACTGTTGCATAACTTTTTTATTGGCAGGAAGAATGGGACAAAATAATACCTTAAACACTAAATCATTTTGTATCCTCTGTGTCAGAATGTATTGCAGGCTTGAAATGTTTGTTATGTTTTAATTTTATTTATTATGGGTAAAATAATTTCATTGCAATACATTTGATTTGCTCAGTTTGAACTTCAGCAGGTCCTCCACCCCATGTCCAAATGCATTCAGTTGCATTCAGAATGCTGCCCTGGGATGCTGGTGACTGGACCAGGAGTGACAATGACGTGTTTAAATAAATTTAAGAAAAAAAACTCTGACAGCACTGCTGTGTCTGATCCACCCATACCAGCACAACACATACTAACACACCACAACCACATCAGTATCACTGCAGTGCTAAGAATGATCCATCACCAAAATAGTACCTTATCTGTGGTGGGCCTCTGGGGGTCCTGACCGTTAGAGAACAGATTAAAAAGAACAAAAAAAGTATGTAGAAAACCATACATGTAGAAGAATCTTTCTGACAATCCTTGTTCTAAATAACCCACATCTTTAACTTATAAAACTATAAAGTAACTTACTGTCTATAAATGTACTGTCTCCGTCTCTTCACAATCCCTTAAGAATCTGCAGCTGCAATAGTCTTCAATCACATAATCATTGCCTGATTCTACATCTGCTGCATATTTTAGTGTATAAAGATGGAACCATATTATTAGTCTGACAAAATCCTGACGTAAATAAGATAAAAAATCAACGTATTATTACTGTGATTCATGATCTTGGCAGGCTTAGAGGAGTCCAGCCCAGAGGATGCCTTCTGCATTAAATGGCTCATTTACGCCCTCCAGAGGTAGCTTAACGGTTCTTCCGTCGTTCTTTGATCATACCATTGAGCTTAGTTTCTTTCACAATAAGAGAAGCTGACTTAAAGAAACTGGGTGAAGGCGTTGGTGTTTGCCATGTGATGCAGGCAGTAAATATTTGTTAAATATTGTGTGTATGAGGTTTATTGGTTGCTGAGCTTTTGGACTGAATGTTGAATTTACAGATGATGTAGAGTTTCTGATCTCTACTAGTTGCTTTGAAATCACCTTTGGAAGTGCCAAGTAAACTGGTGGACAGAAGGTGTCAGAAGATCTACAGAAGATTTTCATCAGTAAGCTTCTAATCTGAGGGTTCTGATCCTTTAAAGAAGAACATAGCTTCTTCCTTTTTCATTGTGGTGTTCAACATGACATGTAGGTTGTTTACCCATATTTTCACCTTGTTGTTCTTGATCAAGGTTGCAAGAGGGATGCTTGGGATCCCTCACCTGTCCCAGAAAATGCAGGATCCAGATGTAAGCATGAACTGGATGCCAGTCAATCACAAGGCCGGCATGTGTTGCTGTTGTAGCACTGTGCGATTATCCTCTGACACACTCCTCTTCTCAAGAATGGCGATTCACATCTGTGTATGATGCCCAACCTGCATAGAAGGCACCGAATTCACCTACAGGGTCGCCTTGGTGGTAAGCTAACAAATTGTGGCTCTTTAAAATATGGTTAGTTTTGACTCGAGCTATATCTAATACATGAATAATTGAAGCCTATTTGATGCAGTTGAAATCTAATGTAACTGCTGCCTACACTAACATTTCTGGCATCAGTCTTTGTTATTAAAACGTAATCAGTAGAAGATTTTGGAAACCTGGAAAGCTATACAGGACAACCCAGCAGGGTCAACCAACAAGGTTTGTTTAATTGCTGTGGAAGCTTTAGTGGAATCCAACACAATATACTTTAACTTCCAAATACATTACCTAAACGGGGGTTAACAGAGCCAAAGCACAAGGCAATTATTATTATTATTATTATTATTATTATTATTATTATTATTATTACTACCTTTCAAAATGTTGCTTAATATTCTGTATACATGAAAACAGGTATCTCTGGTGTGACAATGAGTGCCAGAGATGTCTAGCAAATGTTTAGTTAACATTTTTAATTTGCATTACATTCCAACAGTTACACACTTATAGATTTACAACTGAAACTGTATCACAAGGTGCAATTAATGCAATTAAGGGTTGTGTAATGCTGTGTGCATTTAAAGTTTGGCCTGTTTAGTATATTCCACTGTCACAACTATGGTTTCTGTCATCTGACTGCCATAAGGCCTCTTGATTTTGTCCAGACATAGTACATAAATATACACAACAAATGGTCATTGGTTTCACTGATTTTTAGGCATTTTGTTTCAATTTGTAACATATGTGGTGTTCTAGTCACATCTTGCCAGCCATAGAAAATAAATTGAATTAAAGGGATATGAAAACTCGAAATCGAGATAGCCCTGTAAGGCCCCTTGTTGCAAAATTACAACATCACTTTTAGCTGTACCAAAAACAAACCTGCAAAAATAAAAATCATTTAACACCACATTTACATAGTCATTAGGTCTTATTGTTTAGCCTTGCAATGCCATTGGACGGTAAAATGTGTAAAAAGGTCTGACCATCAAGCCATGAAGTCATTCGACTTGGAAACTTTTCTGGATGCACATCTCTCCGTTTACTGAAGTGGATATCTTAACACTGAAGTAAGTAAAATCCTTGAATTATTTTTTTTGGTGATAATTAGAATGTCTAGAACATGTAATTACTACATTATTGTTGAATGCATGCACCAGCTTTTTGATTTTGAGCTTATGTCTTTGTTGTAGTTTTACAACGTTGGATGAGGATGGAGTCAAAATGTGATATGCACCTTTCATAAAGCATATGAACATAACACTTCTCAAATGCTCACATATTGTGAAATACTTACTTATTACTACTAGAAACAAGGTAGATTTTTTTTTATCTGTTAAGAACAGATTTGAGTAATTCTGAATGAAAACATGATTTGTTGTTGTGGTATTTCAAACCTTTCCAGTAGCAGTATTTGAAACTTTGGCTGTATTTCATCTGTACAAATACATATACATACGTTTTTCTGGGACTTATTTACTCAAATACCTAAAGCCAGACACTGGTTGTGTGGATGGTTACTGTATGGGTGTAGGGAAAGGTGTGAACATTCTTTACTGTATGGATGTAAATGGGCAGGGGAATTGCAAGTATGGTGCATGGTTCTGGACTCTGTGGATCTAAGTGGTCTGGGTGTTCCTTTTGTTATGTTGATCTAAGTGGCCATACAGTGCATTGTGTGACTTGAGTGGAATGTATCACACAATTAGCATTCATTTGCATTGAAATGATTCATATTTTAGCATTCTCTAATCCTTCCCACTATTATTTCAGTTCCAGAATGCAACGAGCAAGGAAATCTGTTTACACCGTGAAAGATGTCATTGAAGCTGTTCAAACTGGAGAGAGTGATTTTGAAATGGAATCAGACACCAGTGAATCAAGTGACGAGGAGCTGGACAAACAGAACCTGGCACCCATAGATTGCCCAACTGCTGATGATGAGGAAGTTGAGGCAACTAAACCAAGCCAAACAACTTATCGGACCACGCCCCGGGACCAATATCGCTGGCTGAAAAAGGATTTCACTAGTCCATGTACCAATTTCTCTGGTCCAGATGTCACGAGTGGTGCCGTTAACCTCCATACACCATTAGAATACTTCCAAAGGTTTGTGTCAGAAGACATGATCCAGGCTCTGACAGAAAACACAAATGTGTACAGCTTACAAAAGAACGGCACATGTCTAAACACCAGTGACAAGGAAATTGAGCAAATGATTGGCATGTACCTGAAGATGGGTCTGATGCAAATGTCTGGAGTCCGTATGTACTGGGAGACAGACACACGGTACACCCCCGTTTAAGATGTGATGTCACGCAATAGATTCCAGTCTCTCTTAACATCATTGCATTTTGTCAACAACCTCACAGTGTCAGAGGCACAAAAGAAAGACAAACTCTGGAAACTCAGACCAGCTAGCTTCCTTTAGAGAGAAATGCCTGCTGGTGGTACCTGAAGAGCACAACTCAGTTGATGAGATGATGGTTGCATTCAAGGGGAAATTTAGTGGTATAAAGCAATACATGCAAAGCAAACTCCACCCATGGGGCTTCAAATTGTGGGTGAGAACTGGGTCCTCTGGCATCCTCTGTGACTTTGATGTGTACCAAGGCAGCATCGATGGAAGACAAGCCAGATCTGAACTTGGAATGTCAGGTGATGTTGTAATGAAGCTTGTCTCCACACTTCCAGATGGTCAGAACTATAAAATCTATGCTTACAACTACTTCACTTGTGTTCTCTTAGTAGTTCGACTCCTTGACCATGGCATGCATTTTGTAGGGACAGCCAGACAGGTGCGCTTACCCAACTGTTTCCTTGAAGATGAGAAGAGCTTGAAGAAAAAGGGGAGAGGAAGCTTTGATGTCAGAGTGGAGGGAAACCACAACATCTGTGCTGTGAGATGGTATGACAACAGGGCAGTCACCCTTGTGTCATCCTTTGCTGGCCCAGAACCTGTCACCAAGATTCAGCGTTGGAACAAAGCCACCAAATCATACATGGAGGTTGAGAGGCCTTACATCGTGGATGCCTACAATAAACACATGGGTGGTGTGGATTTGTTGGACTCATTTGCTGCCAAGTACAAGTTCCCGATGAAATCACATCGCTGGTACATATACATCTTCTGGCACACCATCACCCTTGCCGTTATAAATGCCTGGCTCCTCTACAAGAGGGACAGCAAAGCTTGCAACATTCCCAAGAAAGAGATTCTGAACAGGAGAGGGTTTCAGGCACAACTAGCATCTTCTCTCATCCTGGTAACAATCAATATTTGTTTGTGTTATTAAATATTCCATAATTACATAATTTTAATCTCTGTTTGTAATAGTAATTGATCTTTTTCTAATTTTATCCAGGTAAACTCAATTCCCCCAAAACCAAAGCGAGGGCGACCATCTTTAGGCAGGGGGAGCCCTGTATCACCAGTGACATCACGGAGCCCTTTGACATCCATGACAGTAATACCACAGAGACCCGTGTCTGCCCTGAGGAGGTTATGTGTACCACCAGTGGATGTGCGTAAAGACATGGTCGCACATTTCCCTGTAAAAT
>JAUZSU010190691.1:0-12100 GCA_034780255.1 Parotocinclus maculicauda
AGCTTCGCGCCCGTATGACGCTCCATGCGCGTTTAAGTACGGGCGCGGAAGCAGTAACAGCTGTGACGCCTGAGTGGTGCGTAGCTGCGCCAAGTGACGCAGCCTGTGGGCGTGACAGCTATTTCATGCACTGATATTTTATTTTGGGGTATGCCCTAATTTTTCTGAGCCGTATATTTACATACAGAATCAAACCCAACTTTTAACGAAACACTATAAGTTGTATCATCTGGCTCATGGGCTTGTGCATGTGTGACAAATGACAGTGATCCGTGATTGGTCGTTGGGTACACTGGTTTCTGCCATTTGTCTCTAGGCTCTTTTTTGCAATAGTGTCAGTAATGAGGTATAAAAAGTTACCAAATCTTAAAGCAAAATCACTGAAACTTTACTGCATAGTAACTACTCTAAATACCTATCTTATTCCAGCCAAAAACTGAATTAAAACCAAAGCTGGTGTATTTTTGAAGAAGTAAACTGTTGATCCCATAATGCATTTCACAAGCGTCTGGTAGTCACATGATGTAGTCAGTTAAAGAACCATGCTGTGGGCTAAAATGGCAGTCTGCAGTTTAAACACAACCTAAGAGAATTGTAGTGAATATTTACAAACTAATGAACATGACTTGTTCTGTAAGTAGTTGTTTTTTGGGCTTGTGGCTTCTTTGTTTTCATTAAGTTTCTCTGTTTTGTCTGGTTAATGACCATGTGTGCCAGCTAAATACACTGCTTACAAAAATTAGGGGATATTTCAAAATGAAATATCCCATAGTGAAATATCCCCTAGTTTTTGTGAGCAGTATATAATGACTCACATGCAACACCTAGGATATGCTTACAACCAAGACCACACAGCTCTAGTTTGTTACTGAAAGCTAAAGCAGGACCTGTTTTATCATTCAAAGCTGGTTGGGAGTGTAAAAATGGTTCCTACTGTGCACTGTCGGCAGCTGCATTACAGTATTTTGATAGTTGAGTGATAATGTGATGCACTTATGTGCCTGTCAGTGATTTGGTGTGACGCTCCCAACTGTGGGACATTACAATAATCCAGCTAATATGATCACTGCGGTGATTAGCCATGCCTTTGTTTCGTGGCTCTAGTTTGTCATGCGCAGTTGTGAAACTACATCTTTTAGATCTGGCAATTGCATTTATATGTTAATATAATGTGACTGAATGTGTTTTAAAAGTCTTTATATATTTTTAGCATTAAAAACTTTACTGACTGGGGTAATAACAGTGGATGTACCATAGCTGCCATAGTTACCAGTGACATATGCATGCTAGACAGGCGAGCTTATAATGGCAGTAATGCCATGGCAGTAGGCAGATGAGTGGCCGATCTAAGTTTAATTATATTTTAATTCATTGTAATATTATTGTTAATTATGAATTAATGCTCTCTTTGCACATTGATTTTGGCTTATTGTGTTGAGAAATTGAAATAAGAACTAAAATAATTGCTATCTGAGAGGTAACACTCAAGTGACAGCACAGGGTTTATTTATAAAGGTAACCCCAAGACAGTTAGTAACCCCAAGACATAAGAGGATTCTAGTGATTATCATCACTAGATGAACCTTACCATAGACTCATATATGTTCACTGAGCCTTTGGAATCCAACAGCCTTCGTTCCATCAAGATGGTGCGATAATTTAAAAGTATTACTGGAGCTGAACCTTGTTAAAACTAAAAACATACCCTTCATTAACCTAAATACAGCTCTGCAGTGATTCTTAATGATTTCTTTAAAAACCTTTGAAAGTGTGTTTGACCCTACTTGTTGCCAAAATACTCTCTCCCACTTCCATCTGACTGTGTCTCAGTGCTTAATAAGTGCAAATATGTCCTTCCTTTGATCATAACTCAGGAGGAACTTCAAATGAAACCACTGACAGGAGATGTGTTAGCTTGGTGTTACCACAACAGTGTTCCTCATGATTGCTCTCCATTAATCAGATGGAGATTTACGAATATTTAGACATCTCACATGGGGAAGTAAGGGAATACCTGTCATACCAGACCATATTACATGTAGATATATATTGATCTGTTTTTTGCTTGTATGCTGAGATTTTTTAAAGAGTACTTATTTAATAGTCATTTAATTAAGTAGTGGGCATGTTGCAGGTGATTACTAAGAATTAGCGATCAAATTACAACCCACATGTTCCCACCATAAAATCTCTGACCTATAAATATATAAATTGGTTCACATTAATTCATTAAATGTCTGTTTTATCTGGCTGATTCTCTTTGTTACACAGTGCTTTTTATCAGTGCTTTTTTTGGCTTCCATGGAACAAAAAGGTCCGCCATACCATCGTCTTAAGTCTTACTGCTTTCCTCTACACAGGGTCGTAATTGTTCATTGCTATATGTTCTATAATTCTTGTGAGTTGTTAGTGCTCCCCTCGTGTATTCAGCGGTATCTGAGACATCACTTGCATTCAGTTTTTCGGCCAATTCCAATGGCTTTCCAGTGATCCTGTTTGTTTTTTGTCTTAAAATTATAAATTACGGCATATAGAAATATTGTTTTTAAACCTTTCATAGCTGGCTTGTGGCTGGCTAGTTGCTCTTTCTAGCTTTAGTTTTAACCTCTTTTCATTTGTTAGTTTAGTCAAATTCCGAATACTAAGTAATGCTGTGTTTAATGCCATGTTTAAAGCTTTGTACACGCATGAACTGAATTCTAAATTAAAGTTAGCAAAGGCACTGTGCTGACTGTGTGCGGCAGTATTTGTGCCACTGTCTCCATCTTGTGCTGTGCAAGTCTTAAAGTGACCTGCACACAATCGGTTGTGTGAGACTGATGGGCTGGTCACTGGTCACTGATTAATCGATTGACGCATCTCTAGAAAATACCCATTGTAACATAAAAATACTGTGACTATGGTAATGTTTGGTGAATAGCCTGTTTCACTGAACATAATGTGGCTCTAGTTAATAAGTAACTATAGTACATATACAGTGAGACCAAAAAGTATTTAGTCAGTCACTGATTGTGCAAGTTCTCCTACTTAGAAAGGATTATGATTTTCCTACTACTTAGGATATTTAATTAATTTATTTGTAAATTATGGTGGAAAATAAGTATTTGGTCACCCACAAACAAGCAAGATTTCTGGCTCTCACAGACCTGTAACTAATTCTTTAAGAATCTCTCCTGATATCCACTTGTTACCTGTATTAATGGCACCTGTTTGACCTCGTTATCTGTATAAAAGACACATGTTTACAGCCTCAAGCAGTCAGACTCCAAACTCAACCATGGCCAAGACCGAAGAGCTGTCGAAGGACACCAGGAAGACAATTGTAGACAAATTGTGCACCAGGCTGTGAAGAGTGAATCTACAATAGGCAAGCAGGTTGGTGTGAATAAATCAACTGTGGGAGCAATTGTAAGAAAAAGAAGACAAACAAGACCATTGATAATGTCCCTAGATCTGGAGATCTCATCCTGTGGGGTCAAAATTATCATGAGAACGAGGAGCAAAAATCCCAGAATTACACGGAGGGAACTTATGAATGACCTGCAGAGAGCTGGGAGCAAACTAACAAAGGCTACCATCAGTAACACACTACAACAGTGACTTAAATCCTGCAGTGCAAGGCGTGTCCCCCTGCTTAAGGTAGTGCATGTTGAGGCCCCGCTGACCAGAGAGAATATGGATGATCCAGAAGAGGATTGTTACAATATCATGTGGCCAGATAAAACCAAAATAGAACTTTTTGGTAAAAACTTGTCGCACCTACTGTGAAGCATGGAGGTGAAAACATTATGTTTTGGGGCTGTTTTTCTACAAAGGGGACAGGACTCGTGCAACGAAGGAGTGGCTCCGCAAAAAGCATTTCAAGGTCCTGGAGTGGCCTAGGCGGTCTTCAGACCTCAGCCCCATAGAAAATTTGTGGAGGGAATTGAAAGTCTGTGTTGCCCAGCGACAGCCCCAAAAACATTACTGCTTTAGAGGAGATCTGCATGGAGGAATGGGCCAAAATACAAACCTGGTGAAGACTTACAGAAAACGTCTGACCTCTGTCATTGCCAACAAAGGTTATGTTACAAAGTATTACGTTGAACTTTTGTTATTGACCAAATACTTCTTTCCACCATAATTTACAAATAAATTCTTAAAAAAATCTACAGTGTGATTTCCTGTATTTTTTTCTCATTTTGTCTCTGTTAAAGTGTACCTATGATGAACATTACAAGTAGGAGAACTTGGACAATCAGCGGCTGACTAAATACTTTTTGGCCCCACTGCATTAATAGCAGGTACTGATTCAATTATTACCTAATGGAGAATTAGGAATACCTCATTCCAGCAAATATACTACCCTGACCATGTAATCATGTCATTGCAGTATGATTGTACCATCGTACAATATTGGCTCTTCTGGTCTGTTATTTGTGCAATGTGGCACCTCTGCCTTGTTCATGTAGTTTGGTTCTCACGTGGGTTAAATAACAGTTTAAAATAATAAATCCTTCATATAAATATTTCAGATAACAAGAGTTATATATCAAGACTGATTCTATATGTGCAATTGTCTATGCTTATTAAGTTCAAATTTGAAGTTGCATGGTATTCTGCCTTTTTCTCCGCCATTGCATTTCAACTAACAACCAATCTGATACCAATCTGTATACAACCAATCTGAGTTTAATTTCCAGATGATTGCCAGACTATTTTGTGTAAATAGCATCTGTTTATGGCAGAGAAATGTTGTCTGGGTCAAATTTTAATTTATCTAGGTGGCATAGTTTTAAATGAAATATTAAAAAGCCTGTTGTAATATATTGTATTTTAGTGTATGTGTTAAATCACATAGTTTAGTTTTATGTTTGTTTATACAATATTTCGGAATAGATTTGATCTCATTTGTCACTACTTGTTCTGGAATTTGAACCTGATTCTATAGTTAATGCTATAATGATGAGTTCTTTTCAGCCATGCGCACAGGTTATACTCTGTCTGGACACTTTATAATCCAGAGAGGGGTCATTTTATTTTAGTTGTTACTTAGATTAGGAAACCCAACAGCACACAGATCAGGAACAGCATATATAGTTTGCGCTGGCGAATTTACTGTTCTCCTGTGAAGACAGCAAAGCCAATTTATCCTGCAGCAGCACTACCTTGGATGTTGTACACTTCCTAGATTTTATGCTTTGCTTCCTTATTGCTGCTGACCTTTCAAAGCACAATCAATAAGTTAAGCCTATGTATGTGGCATGGCAAGAAGTGGCTTACTTTGTAAGTGGATGCAGTTGTGCAGACATGTTACACAAACTTGTATAAAAGTATATGAACAATTCATCATTATACTGAAAACATTAAAGTATGCAGGACTAATTTTTAATTACAGTTAATAGTTTAGTAGCTAGATACACAGGTAATTGACTGGTGGATGCAACATATTATTTCATGTTATATTACATCATACACATGATTAAAGTGGGTAATATGAAGACAACTCTTTGACATATTACACTATGGTGACAAGCGGCCAAGGCTCAGGGATTAATAAAGCTGCTATGTTGAATTGCAGGTATGAACATACATAAATTGTAATGTATCATGTCCTAACAGGTTAAGCACCTACAGGAAGACTCTGGGATTGCTTAATTTTTTCATCTATGGTACTGTATTCTTATTGAAACCGAGTCCAAATGGGTCCTAAAATTGTTGTATTGATTGTGATCTGAAAGGTAATCTTGTCCTAAATCCTCAGAACATAGGTTCCAGTTAACATTAGCAGCTATATTAGTACCCTGAGTTCACCAACTCACTGTTTCACAAGTTCACTCTATCAATCAATCATTATAAAATAGGCTTTGTGTCAATAATTTTGGCCAAGTGTAGATTAATAATAGTATAACGATTAACTTACTTATCAAAGACTCTGCTTTCATAGAGTATAGATTGCTCTTCCAGACACTCATTAAACTCGTCAAAACCGTCTCTAGTCTAGATGAGATATCAAGCTAGCAAGAAAACCTCCAACCTCTGCCTGACTGGCTGTTGAAGTGACTGCATTATAGGCATTATAGCCTGCAATATTCAAAGTTCAGAGTTAAAGGGACATATTATTGTGTTCTATTACAATGTATTATTATTGTTTAGACCCTCAGTTGTTGAAATGAACGGGTATTGATCGTGTGGTCGATAAACATTGCATTTATTTTGTGTTTGAATGGTGTTATTGACACCAGTCACCATCCACAATACAATGCACATTCAAAAAATGAGCATTATTATTTGATTATTTTAAACAGATAGTGCTGCATCTTGTGATCTGTAACAGATGACTGCTAACAAAGCCTTGGTTGTGTTTGCAGTATTTGCATTTCTTTCAAATCACAGGTTACTGAGTCATTTCTTCAGAAATAACTTGAGCTTCGAGCATCAGGCATGTGACATCAGTCATGCTGCTGTACTGTCACAGTGCATCTCTTCAGTTGATGAGCAGCCTCGGGCTAATTGTGCAGGTACTAAAAGCAATGCTGAAAAAGCATTCTTTACCTGCTGCTACTTGGTCCAAATGTATTTTGTATGGTCATCTGTATAAATAAGTGCATACATATTTTCAGGCATCTTTGTTCAAAAGCCATGGGCACTGTAGAGTTTTATTGGTGAGCACTGTGCTTTCTATTCAATGAGTTTGAGAGTACTGTGAAAAAGTTTGGAATTCTAGATATTTCTAGATATTTCAGTTTATATTCTGCTTATTCTTTATTTAATTTTAGTGCTCACTACACATAGCTCATCTGTTTACATTGTTTTGTAATTTTCAGGACCACTCTAGATCAGGTACTACTTGGATGGTGGATTATTCTGATGTGGTGGTTGTAGTGTGTGTTGTGTTGGTTTGAGTGGACCAGACACCTATGTGCTGCTGTAACTTCAGTGGAGGTCTGAAAATAGTCCACCAGATAAAAAAGTTCAGCCACCAGCATCCTGTAGTCAGTCCTTTAAGCACTGATAAAGGAATGGTGTTAACAACAGGTGATTTTTCCAACACGAGATGAGCTATTGTCTCAGACTTTACATTTGCAAGGTGAAGCAGTAGGGTAATGTGTCTAATGGAGTGCACAGTGAGTGAACACAGTGATCAAAATCTCCAGCAACACTGCTGTGTCTGACCCAACCATATCAGCAAAACCCACACTAACAAACCACCACCACATGAGTGTCACTGCAGTGCTAGGAATAATTTACTACCCATATTGTACCTGCTCTGTGGTGGTCCTGACTAGTAGAGAATAAAGTAATTGCGGACTAACAAAGTATTTATACAAACAACTGGATTTCAGTCTAATTATAGTAACTAAGTATTCAGTGGTATTTGGCATTGCTGAAAAAGCAATCACATTTGTACAAGTGTGAACCCTTCATACAAATTTTTAATGTTTTTGTCATTTAGTTGAAGCACATGCACAGATAACACTTGGGTGCATTTGATCTACCCGTCAGAAGACTTTTTTAAATTGCAGCCATTCGTCACTGGTTATAAAATATTTCAGCATTGTTACAGTGAAATAAGGCAGAATTAAGTGAATGTGTTAGAAATACAGAATTATACTAATCACAAAAAATAATGAAATACTCCCTAATTTTTTGAGCAGTGCATTTCTAAAATTAAGGTTTTTATTGGGACAGTACATGGTACTCTGAAACAATCTGGCTTAACTGGATCATTTATTTCCATGAATGAATAATCCATGTTTGAGACGTATGGCAGTAACATTAGGTTTTATTTGATGTTAAAGCTGGACTGAGATTGGCACAAAAGTGTAACAAAGACACTTTAGGAAGGTGATTGAGACTCTGGAGTTGAGCGCTGATTTACCTACACCACGATAGGTGCAACTCCATTCTTCTGATGCATCCTAACCCTTTTTTATCTTTGTGGGTTAGGATTTATGCTGCAGCAGGACAATGACCAAAACACAGCACAGAGTTTCTGCAACAACTACTTGAAAACCAAAGATGATCTGTTAAAGGCTGTAGTGGACTTTTCTCTACAGCCATTTGACCTAAAACCCACTGAGCATTTATAAGGCACCCAAAAGCAGAGAAAGCCAGGCATTGAGTAACATCACAATATGCTCTTTGGAATACTGTGAAATCATTGTTGGATAACAGAACATCAGATTTTGCACAAAGTTATGAAGTCCATGGCGACTCAGGTGCATGCTTTAAGTAAAGCAAAAGAGGGACATACAAAATACTAGTAAAGTCTCTTTGTACTGTGTGTGTATATATATATATATATATATTCAAGTTCTTAATACAATTTTGAGGATTTGTAATTAAACACAATAGTAGATTCTAGAAAAGAGCAAACTAAAAGTGCGCACAGGCTTTTGGTCCCCACTGTAAGTACAAAAAAGGATTAAAAGTAAAAAGCTTGTTATGCCTGTTTTATGTTTTTTTTTTTTTTTTTTTAAATAAAGGTTAATAGCACTAGGTGGACATGTATGCAGTTTTAACCATACTGTATGTCACATCTTCATTCTATACTCTTGTCTAGATGACTGTGAAAATTGAAAATTGTGAACTGTGATTTTTTTTATCTGCTGGTATTTTGGCAGGTCTATTCAGAAATAATGTGCCATGTTGTCCTTTTTGATAAAAGAATGGATCAATCACTATTTTCTAAGTAATTTATCTCTCTATATGCGTTGTGGTCATTAGACCTTCTTTGTATTCTTTGTACCTTTGTGCATCTTAATGACAAATACTCTACAGGGTAGCATCTTTTTTGGAAGTGTGAATGCTAGGGATTCTGCACTGGTTTATCTCCATCTTTTTGTTATATTCGCTTCACTGAGAAGAAGTGAGTCCCCAGATGGTATGTCAGTTTTCATCTCCCTGAGGAATTGACCATATGGCAGCCTTCAGAGGCCCTGTGTGTGATGAACATATGTAAATATTGTGCTCATGAAACTTTTATTTGTCCAGCATACTTTCTATGGCTATTTAACAATCACTGGTCAACGTCTGGTTGGAAATTTACTAATCACAAAAATTAGGGGGGACTTCAAAATTAAATATCCCATAATGAAAGATCCCATATTTTTTGTGAGTAGTGTAGAATAATGGCTGGGGATGCTGGATATGTTTGCTAGGTGTGCTCGATCTGTTTTTTTAAGATTCAACTCTGAGGTGCAGCCTCTGTCTTCCTGAAACACCCCCAGCTCAGCTGGCTTGCTTATGGGACTTGTAGACACATTAGTGCCCCTTCACCCCAATATTCATTCTTTCAACCTTTGTTACTCTGATGACACTTGAACTTACATGCTTCACAGAGCCTATTCACACCTGGATAAATCCATAACCACAGGATTATTCTATATGATTTCTCAAGTGCCTTCAGCACCATTAGGTCTGTCCTGCTGGGAAACAACTTCCAGGTTGATCCAGGCAATCTAGATGGAGACCCAACTGTCTCCTGGATCATGGACTAGATCAGCAGGTCAGAATTTGATTGAAAAAGAAAAGACATACACATGGATAGCTTCCAATGGCAGAATACTATTTATATTAAAGATTTACAATGTGATAATCATTCTAACAACCATAAAGTTGTGGTCATGGAACTATGGTTAAATGGTTAATACAGTTAATACAGTGCATACCATACAGTATAGATCTTGTTTTATCAAAGAGACCTGTTACTGAATCTATAATTTGACCTTTTTTGGATCTGTCATCGGCACTAATAGAGAATGACCCCGAATGATGAGGGTGGCATGTTGGTGCAAGTTGGCATAGTCACCGCACAGTTCCAGAATTCCCCTGCTCCTGGCTTGAACACTGTCTGTAAGAAGTTTGTGTCCTTCCCATGTCTGTATGAGTGTACTCCAGGTACTCTGATTTTCTTCCACATTTTAAAAATATGCTTCAGGTTAGCTGGACTCGTTATCATTATATTTGCTCCTGTCATAGACAGCCATTCTTGCTGATGTGATGTTAAATAAATAACAAACATAACCCCAAATATTAATAATGATGTTGATAGTAATAGACAGGTACAAAAATGATGGTAAAATATATAGACATTGTAAATTGATGCCTTTCTGAATATTCATTAATTAATTAATGTATTTATTATGTATTGTTCTCTTGACACATTTGCTATAAAACTGGAAAGTAGATGCTCTGGATTTCAAATAAATTTCGATCATTCCACTGTTATTTGGAAATAATGTGGATTAATAATTGGATTACCTGTCTAAACCCCTTGTGAAATATCCATGTTCTAAAATGTCCTAAATGTTTATTAAATTAACCTGTTCAGGTGTAGGCTAGCACCATAGAATGTGGAGATAACAGCATGGAGTAGGGTAGAGTAATTGATTGGACATGCTCTTTCAGATGTCGAACAGGGTTGACCATATGTTCTGTTTAATGGCTATATACGGAGGGGAAACTTGACAGATTGACTACCAAAAGTGCCAAGTCTTTGGTAGAGGTTGCTTTGCCAAGAGGTGAAAGAAAAGCATCAAATTTATTTATGTATTTATTTTTTCAATAGTGGCTGGGTCTCAGATACAAACATGCCCAGAGTTTGTATACAGTACAATCTAAGTAACAAATACAATCAGTTTACTTTAAATAAAACTATAAAACACATTGAGCTAAATTGAATTTATGATTTGGGCAGCATTAGGTTTTGAGAATTATCAGCTCTCTAAGCGAACAATCTCAGATAAAAGCTTTGTCATTTTTATTTTACAAAATAGCTATTAGAGCTGGTTTACAGTCTAATTCCATTTAGCTTTTTAAATAGATCCGAGCTAGGAGTTAATGTTGTTGCTCACACTGCTCACAAAATTAGGGAATATTTCAAAATGAATATGAAGCATTTGTTTTAATTATATTAAACAGGATTGTTAGAAAACCAAATGAAAAATCAAAGATAGTTGTTTGATTACGCAAATGAGATGCAAACTCAGTTATCGTGATTGAGTAGCAAATAACATATTTATGGGGGTGAACAGAAGCATGTCGAACTGGACGCCACACATTGACTGTTCAGTAGAGTGTATGGTCACCCAAGGCTGCCAAAACACACTGACAATGATAGGCTTGGACAGGTTCAGATTGTGCAGCAGTTCTTGTAAGATCCTCTTCATGTTCATTTTGTTCATTTTTTCATCTATCCACCAATTTTTGTGAGCAGTGTATTTCATTGTGGGCTACATGTGAATTTTAACAGAAGTCCATATATGCATTTGCATTTATCTGGCTGTCTTTTACGTGCAAGTTTACATTAACTTAAAAGTTAAAAGCTTGTAATGTTTTTTTGAAGTACCACTACCTTATCAGAAATCCATTCAGAAATATTGAAGGTTCTTTCTATATATTTGGTTCTCCATGTATAACTTTAAATTTTTTATGTAAACAGTTCTGAGACACAGAAGACTTTATCAGGGTAAAATAGGGTAACCAGATGTCCTCTTTTACTTGGACATGTCCTCTTTTTAAGACTTAAAAAATGTCCAGGTGGAATTTCACAAACATCCAGGACTTGTTTTACTAGAGCTTACATCAAATTTCTAGAAGCGTTCGCTTGGGTGAGAAGGGGTAGTGGTAAAGTAGCCTAAAATTTCTGGATTGCACGGTCTGACTGTAGCACTGATATTATTGGCCGATAGCCTTCTCTGTATACGTTTAATTGGTCAGTCTGCTCCTCAGTAGTCCTTGTTTACGACAGACAAAGCATCTCAAGCAGCTATGCCGAAACGTACATGTCAGTTCTCGGATAAATTAAAAGAGGAAATTTCCATGTTTTAATCTACAAAGCGGATTCCAAAAAAGTTGGGACAAGTAGCAATAAGTGGCTGGAAAAAGGAAATTAAGCATATAACGAACAGCTTAGAAGACCAATTTACACTAATTGGGTCAATTGACAACATGATTGGGTATAAAAAGAGCTTCTCAGAGTGTCAGTGTCTCTCAGAGGCCAAGATGGTAAGAGGATCACCAATTCCACCATTGTTGCACAGAAAGATAGTGCAGCAATACCAGAATGGTGTTACCCAGCGTAAAATAGCAAAGACTTTTAAGTTATCATCATCAA
>JAUZSU010190702.1:0-12100 GCA_034780255.1 Parotocinclus maculicauda
AGAAAGACTACTGTGACTGAGCTCCAGAGATGCAGTAGGGAGAAGGGAGAAAGTTCTATCACTATCACTGCAGTCCTCCACCAGTCGGGGCTTTATGGCAGAATGGCCCAACAAAAGCCTCTCCTCAGTGCAAGACATATGAAAGACTCCTAGACTACGAGAAATAAGATTCTCTATGAGACGAAGATTGAACATTTTGGCGTTAATTTTAAGAGGTATGTGTGGATAAAATCAGGCACTGCTCATCACCTGCCCTATACAATCCCAACAGTGGGTGTTTTTCAGCTGCAGGGACAGGACGACTGGTTGCAATTGAAGAAAAGATTAATGCAACCAAGTACAGACATATCCTGGAGCACATATACCCTAAGCACACAGCTAAAATAACAAAGGAGTGACTTTGGAACAACTATGTGACCATTCTTGACTGGCCCAGCCAGAGCCCAGAGCCCCTATTGAGCATCTCTGGAGAGACCTGAAAATGGCTGTCTACCAACATTCACCATCCAACCTGATGAAACCAAATCAAAGTGTGAAAAACTTGTTGCATCATTCTCAAGAAGACTCATGGCTGTACTAGCTCAAAAGGGTGCTTCTACTAAATACTGAGCAAAGAGTCTGAATACTTATGACCATGTGATATTTCGTGTTTTAAAATAAATTTGCAAAAATTTCTACGTCTGTGTTTTTCTGTCAAGATGGGATGCTGAGTGTACAGTAATGAGAAATAAAATTTACTTTTTAGATTTTAGCAAATGGCTGCAATGAAATTTGTGACTCAAGTCATGTTTCCTCCAACTCTATAGATCACCTTGGCAAAGAGCACCTTCCACACGTGGTCACGGGCCAGCCGGTGCCCACCCGGCAACTCTGGGCGCAAGGGCAGTAACAACCCTAGATGGGACGCACACACACAGGGAGCCAATTTAAAGACACCAATTAGCCGAACACATGTCTTTGGACTGTGGGAGGAAACCAGAGTAAACCAACATAGACACAGAGAGGATCCAGTCCGCTCCTCCCTGGGATTGAACCCGGGACCTTCTTGCTGTGAAGCAGCAGTGCTACCCACAGAGCCACCTTACTACCCTGCAAACATAACAATTGGAATAGAAAACCCTCTCACAACACTCACAGCTCACTTGTATTTCTATTTTATTTTAATCACATTCAAAAGTTAAAATATATCTTAATGTTTTCATTTTCATGCATGTCAGTGGATATTGCTTTCTGTGAGCCATATCAGTACAGTACTGCCTACCAAGTTTCAGTCCATTTTAATTTAAAGCTCTATCTCATGTGGATAATCAGCGCTCGGTGTGTCTTTTTTAATCGTGCGATACGCCGCTGTGACTAATTTGCTCAGCTTAAAATCGGGTTCAGTGTTTCATCCGTCATACCAACACGACCAGTGGTCCAGCCATGGTTGCACCTTTTTCGGTTCTGTAAACATGACGTGTCAGAGAGATTTGTTGTGACACTTGAGCCACTGTTTTCTAAAAAAACACTTTAGGTTGCCTTGTTAGGATATTCCCTGCTAACTTTACAGACCAGGTCAAACAGAGGCTTACACAGGGATCAAATCAACACATGAAAGCTGAGGTTTCTATAAAGAAATGAAGCCTCTGACTCGCTTTGCTTCGTATTTGTGCTTTTTCTGCATGCTTGCTTGATGCTGATTGTCAACAGATAATATCACTGGTTTGGACCATTTTTTGCTTGCTATTGGGATATATATGAAATACATATATATATATGAAGTACATATCAAATAAATGGACTTTGGCCTTAGCTACATTGTTCTGTTGGGTAACTTGCCCTGGTGTTCGGGCAATCCTTATTGTTGAATTCCACCAAAAATTATTTTTGTCTTTCACCATACAGGACAGGCCCCAAACCCACGAAGAGACTATCCAGCACAAAGCAGATTTTAAAGCAAAATAATTGAGTACCCTCTCAAGCAAGTGCTGACCTCAACAAAACTGTTGCATTTTACTGAACCATATGAGGATAAACCCCATTGATGACCCCATTCCCAAAATTTTCAGCACGTGCTACCTTTTATAACACAGATCAGCCTTGTGTTCATGGCCCAGAGGCTTAGATCATAAGTTCTTTGGATTCTACTTCAACTGCTTGACAGTTCTTCACTTTCCCCTCTCTATCACCTCAAGGCATGAAGCAAGAACAATGAGGATGTCTTTGATAACAGGTGATCAAAAATGGCATTGCTATTCTGACAGCTTTCAAAGACTGAGCGTTTCAGTATGGAGCGGCAAGGGCTGGCACCCTGTACCCACAATGCTGTTTGGCTGATGAGACCCAATTTAAAGTCAAGTTTAAGATGAGCCTTGCAAAGCCTGGAGCTTGCATTGTTTGTTAGAACAGAGACAAGAGGGTAAGATTAAATGAAGATATGCTTTCATTTGCAGCACATAGCATAGCAGATGGTGTTATCTAGAGAAACTCTCAGATACTTAAGTGTGTTTCTTCACTCCAGAGCGTCCACTGGTTTTCTGTTGGTGTCCTTTACACCATTCCAGTCTACCCTTAAAATATGCTGATGGAAGGCTTGTCTGTTGTTGCTCACCCATGGAAACGGGACTGTGGTGGCCTAGTGGTTAAGGTGCTGGACTCTGGACCTGATGGTCCAGCGTTCAAATCCCACTCTTGCCAAGCTACCACAGTTGGGTTCTTAAGCAAGTCCCTTAACCCACCATTGCTTGAATTGCAAGATTGTATAAATTGTAAGTCGCTTTGGATAAGGGCGTCTGCTAAATGCTGTAAATGTAAATGAAATCCAATCTCCCATGGCCCCAATAAGTAGGGGATTTGTAGGGGCTTTATGGAAAATTGTTTTCTGACCTGAGTGGCAGGCAGCTTCCTGATAGGGCTGTTGTTGCTTCTAGACATCTTCCCAATACCAGCGCTCACATTTGTCACATTTGTACAGCATGTTTGACTGCAGAGACAGAGATGGATAGCTGTAAAACCAAGAGTGCACCTGTAGTAGACATGAGTTTATGCACTGCTGTTCCTTAGTCTGACACACTTATCCAAATATCCAATGGCTTTTGGATGCCTGTTCAGAAGGCAGCAAGAAGCTGTTTTAAATGAGGCCAGGGGTGGCTCGGTGGGTTTCACTGCCGACTCACAGCAAGTAAGTCCTGGGTTCAATCCCAGGGTGGAGCGGACTAGGTTCTTTCTGTGTGGAGTCTGTATGTCCTACCTGTGTCTGTGTGGATTTACTCCGGGTACTCTGGTTTCCTTTTACCATCCCAAAGACGTGTGTTAATTTACTACCTTAAATTGCCATTGACTTGAACGTAACTAGTCCTGATGGAACCTTGTGTATAGATATAACCTTGTATGTCGCTGAAATGGGCACTGATGCTGAGAGTAATGTTATATAAACCAAATAAAGAAACAAACAAAAATGAGCCTGGCCTGGATTCAGAAGGGGTGGAGAAAGCTGGCAGATGCAAACCAAAACTCCAGGCATAGTCATCCAATAAAAGTCATACGTTGGATATTCTTGCTGTGAACTGTGTTTTTATACAGCTTGCTAGCAGACTTTCCATAAAACGTACAGGCAAGTCGTGGAAATGACGCGAGTTGTAAATGAGGTGAAACGTTCGCAGCGGCTACAATAATAGTTGGAAACAAATGCTAACTCGATGAGCCAGTGGGCTGAAGCAGAAATAAGCCTGTAAAAATGTGGGTTTGGGAACTCTGGATGGGAACTCTGGGTTCCTAAAGAGGCCTGGGTATAAAGTGAAAGCAATGACTTCATTTCTTACTTCATGTGGTCTGGTAGAGTACTGTATGTAGGTCATTATCAATTTTGTATGGATGCTGTGGCCCCAAACATCAGCATTATAATTGCAACCACAAATCAGAAAAAGTTGAGACTGTATGGAAAATGGATATAAAAAACACACTGGGTTCCATACATTTATTTTGAATTTCATTGCAAATAGCATGAACCTGAAATATTTTATGTTGATTTGTTAATAAACATTTAGTGAATTCGGGCAGCACGGTGGCTCGGTGGGTAGCACCGCTGCCTCACAGCAAGCAGGTCCCAGGTTCAATCCCAGGGTGGATCAGTCTGGGTCCTTTCTGTGTGGAGTCTGCATGTAATGCTTGTTAGGTTTATTGGTGTCTCTAAAGTGGCACTTGTGTGATTGTGGCCTTGGCGCAAAGTCTAGGGTTGCTCCTGCCCATACACCCAGAGTTGTCAGGTGGGCACCAGGCTGAGTCACGACCCCGTGTGGATTAAGCATAAGATAATGAATGAATTTAGTGATTTCAAACTGGTGATATTAACAGGTGATTATAGTCCTAATTTGGTACAAAAGCAGCATATAGAAAATGCTGAGTTGGTGATAAGCAAAGACGGCCAGAGGGTCTCCAGTTTGTCAACAAATTAGTAGGAAAAATATTGAAATCTGCAAAAACAATGTACCTCAAAGAAAGGTTTGCATATTCCTTTCTTTACAGTGCAAAATATCATAAAACTATTCAAGAAATCTGCAAGGATTTCAGTAAGTAAAGGCCAAGGGTGCAAGTTTAAACTGAATCTCCCGTCCCATTCAACAATAGCTAATATAACTACATGAGCAGGGGATTACTTTGGAGTACTTTACAGTTACCCACCCACTTATATCTTATATCTTAAAAAGAAGCCTCATGTTAACAATTTCCAGAAGTGGCATCTATTTTTCTGGGCTCGGAGGCATATAAGATGGACCATCACCCAATGGGAACGTGTATTGAATATATATATGTATATATAATTATCTTTTTTCTTTTTTTTTTTTTTATTAATGCTGTGTGCTCTGGATCAAAAACAAAAAATACCATCCAGTACGAAAGCCAGAGTCATGGTATGGGGTTGTGTCAGTGGCCTTGGAAAAAAGTTGTGTTGGCCGCATTAATAAAGTTTTCAAGCAAACATTTTTTCCAGGAACAACAAAACAATGCGAAACAAACCTGGTCAGTAAAATAACTGACAATTTTTAAATATTAGACTCAAATATGTACAATCCTTCCAGTCTTTCTTTGAGGAACATTGTTTCTAAACATTTCAATCATTTTCTGCATTTATTGATAAACTGGATATCCTCTGCCATATTTGCTCCTTAAAAACTCAGCCTTCAAGTGGATGCTGCTTTTGTACCAAATCATGATTAGAATCACCTATTGACCTCTCCTGTTTGAAATCACATCATTATGAGGTATTTTTTACCTCATTACTAGTCTTAAATTGCCCCCGTCCCAACTTATTTTGGTATGTGTTGCAGGCTTGACATGCAGGAATGGATGTTATTGATAAAAATAAGTAAGAACTGTAATAACTATAAAATAACTGAACGTTGCCTTTCTTAAGTTTTATGAGCAAATCCAAGGTGCCAAAGCTTTGAGAAAACAAATTCTAGGTAAGATATCTGAATGTCATCAAGCGCATGAAGGACTTTCCCATGTCAAGCTGTTTAACTAAGTGCACCAGCTCATCACAATCATCATTTTGATTAGTATTTCATAATTAATATCTTGTAATGAGAGCGTGTCAACACAAACAGCTGAACGACAGATCTTGTACCCGGTCATCATCTGCATATCTCAGCTTGTTGTGTGAATTTAATTACAAATGCAACAAACAAATAAATAAAGAAATTACTGACTCATAAAGGTGTGAACTCTACATCAGGCAGAAAATTGTAAATGGTAATTTGCTTGCATTCTTTATTATTAACAGTCAACACTATAATCTGAAAGGCAAGTTTGTAAACTCTTTTGCATTACCGTTTAGAAAACGCAGTGTGATTTTTAAATGCATTTTACAAAAGCGAAGACAAAGCAGTTTGTCAGTTTTACAAGGGTTTTTTTGCAAGTAAAGAAAGTTGCTGTTAAGTGAATTCATAACATTCTGTGAAACAGGTCATTGTCCAAAATAGTCACATAGGCATTTTATGCTACTGTATTGTAAATATAAAGAGTTTTTCGCAGGAAAACTGTATGAGAACCATACATATCTATGTCAGAGATACATTAATGAATTGATATACAGTGTTACGAACAACACGGAAGATCAGTAAAATGAAGCAGAGACTGTAAGTGTAAACCAGTTCATATAGTTATAGATTATAAAGAATATACAGATAGGGGGGCAAGGCAGTACTATTTACAAAGGACAAGCGCATACATTTAAAAACATAATTTACATTTAGCAGACGCCCTTATCCAGAGCGACTTACAATTAATACAGTCAGCAGAGGTGGGATTTGAACCATGGACTTTTTGGTCAATATTCCAGTACCTTAACCACTAGGCCATCGTAGTTCCCCCACCTTGGTACAAGGCTTGGTACAAATAAGAAACATAAGCCATCCACGCAAACACAAGTAGCTTACACAAAAAAGCTTCAAAACAAAAGAGTCTCTAGTTCAAACGAAAGGGACAAACAAGCACATGATTGGTCAGTTAGCCAGACTTCTGCTTGCAAACGTTAGGCATACCATAGCCCTGCAAAAGTTTTCTGAGGACAAGTGAATGAATGATGTAACGCATGCCTCTTTTGAGGCATCTAATCACACAGCTCCCATGACACACACGGATACACACTTCATCCTCAGCATGGGAATAGAGTTTATTTGTTTTCTGCATTCTGGCTTCTGAAGGCACACAGCTGACATCCAATGCCATCCTAATCTTTTCTCACACTGCATTCATCATTTCACATCTCACCTCATCCCTAGTCTACCAGCCTGCCATTTTGCCACACTTCCCACTTGGGTTTCGTGTACAAGGTGGCATTTCACTCAAAACAGCTCCTACAGCACAGCATATGGCTTGAAGAGCAATTGATTAAATGCTTGTATGTTTCTTTTCTTCGGCTCATTTTAGGCTCTGTACCATTCAGTCCACATTCCTATGCTCACCATTGGTTGTGGGCTTTGGGTAGTGACGGAAAGAATAAAGTTGCAGGTACAAGTAGCAGATCCTTTGCTCCTTCAGATCAAGACGGGCCAATTGAGGTGGTTTGAGATTCCCCAGTAGAGTTGTTCCCGGTACAGCTGCCATATTTGGGTTTTAAAACTGAACATACCCCAAAACACAAACTTCAAGGACATGCAAGATTGCAGGGAAAAAAATACTTGACCAGTGACTAATGGAACATGAGCATCGTCCCAGGCTGCACACTACAGTGTCAAGCAGTTGTTACACATTAGTTCACCAGCAATGGAATAATTTAACTTGTTGACTTGTGACATTATGCATTTCCAAATATTAACACCTCTCCACACACACACCTTAAAAGTGATCTGTATTATGGTGATTTGTATTAAACTGAAGTCAAGCAAATGAATAAACAGAATGTATTGTTACCTGGAAGTAAGCTGGATAACAGAAACTGAAATAATAAAAAAAAAACGTAGTTATCTTGACAAATGTTCATATGCACTGTTATTCATGCTCCAGTGCCAGTCCTTTTGCCTTGATAGCCTCTAATAACTTAGTGCTGAAAAAAGCGCTGACAAGCTGACACCTCACTTCTGGAATCTTTGCTTATGCTAGGTTTGATGGCTTCTGGGTTATAACCGCTTTCTTTAAATCTTTAAATAAAATTTTTTTATAGGATTTAAATCTGGAGCCAGACACTCTAAAACATTCCAGTTTAACCAAACTGGTTGACTTGAAGTCTTCAGTCTTTACCAGTTACTGCAAGACACCTTGAACACAAAGTAATATTTAACATATAACACAAAATCTGAAGTTTTCACCTTCCACTCATTGCTTTTAAACAGACTTTGGTAATAATATAAAGCAAGTCAAAGATACACATCTTTGATTCCTTCATCTTGTAGGACGCATTTTTCCCTCTGTGAAAAGAATGACCAAAAATGGTGGTTTTGCAGTTGATTTGATCACCATGTTTGCACTATTATCACTCATATTGAAGAATAGCAAGGAATTGCTAATTAATATCCATTGGCGCCCCAAATAGAAGTCATGTCTGAATGCATTCAAAACCACGGCACTAAAAAATCGAGGGCGGAAAAGCACATGAATTGGTGTGAAGCCTCTGCCAAAGTCTCTTCAAATCCACATCCATTAGGCTCCCTGAAAGAACTGTGTGAGGGTTTTGTCTGGGGAAGAGGGAAAAAAAAGGAAACCTTGCAGGCTGCCGCACACGGCCACTCCATATGCACGCCGTTCCGATGAAAGCTTCGATTTGAGCCACTTACAAATCAAATGCGGAGAGCTTCATCTAAGGGAAGGCCAGCCAGCATCCGTGAATCCAAATTGCTTTAAGAGGAAGGCAGCATCTGGTCTATTGAAATCAACTTAATGTGCATTTGCCAAAAAGAGACCGTCTGGCAAAATAGTGCTTTTTTGTTTTTTTTTCTTGTGACCCCCCCATCACCATCACTCTTATTTTCTCCCTCTTAGTTCCTAGTCTTTCAAGGCTTTGGAAATAATAGAAAAGGCTAGAAAAAATAGATTAAAAGCAGCTTGATGTCAAAAGATGACACTTTTATGTTAGGGCAAGATGGAGAGAAGTAAGGAAAATAAACATTAAGATCTAGCTAGAGATCTGTCTGATTTGTGTAATGATGACATAACCTGTATTCATGTTTAAGGTCAAGTTGTAACACAGGTGCCTCTTTAAAATGCCTTATGCGTTATGCCTGTATGCTGTAGTAGTTGGAAATGTTGATACCACAAAGCTGTAGTTACTCACTCACTTTCAATATGCACTTCTAATCTAATTCAGGGTCTCTGCACTAACTGGCAACACAAGCCAAAAGACCCCATCTTAGACAGAGGACCAGTCCATCGCAGTGCACACACACACACACACACACACACACACACACACACACACATACACACACTAAAGTCACTTATACTGGGATATGCTAGAGATGCCAGTCAGCCAAAAGCATGTCTTTGGACTGTAAAAAAGGAACTGGAAAACGCTCTCAGAAACCAAAGAAGAACATACAAAATTACAAACTCCACCCAGGCAGCAGCTGAATCTTTCAGACAACAGCACTGCCCACTGTGCCAACCCCACAGTAAACATTTAGTGAATTTACTATCCAACCCAAGAAAAATGATTATAATACAATTTTAAGAAGCTCAAAGCACAGGTACAGGTACAGGTACAGGCAGTACAGATACAGCACGTGAGCAAGCATTGAAGGTCAAACCAGGACTTGTAGGAACAAAAATATATAAGTATACAATTAATAAAATCATTATGATGATTTATTGGATATTTGTCTAGGAATTGCTAAATTATTTATTTATTGTTTGTAATAGTTTAAACGTTTTCATGATTATATCATTTAAAACAATACAAGTGATGGTAAATACACTTTAGTACTGTATTTCTGTTCCATACAACTTCTATATGCAGGTAGTTCCCACTTTACAATGGGGATACATTCCAACAATCCATTGTCCAAGTTGAGAGTATTATAAACCAAGAAATGTAACCTACACTGTGTATGTAACAGCGTACTCTACCCGAAAACATGCTTAAAGGACTCATGTTAAGCTATTGTTGGGCAAACTCATTAAGATAAAGTTTATTACTAAGCTAACCATCTCTAAACAGCTACAGCTACACTAATATTAGTAGATTAACTGACTAACTATCGGTAGCTATTTGATGTTAAGTAGACTGTGGTAGCCCAGAAGGTCCAGGGTTCAAATCCCACCTCTGCCAAGCCGCCAACAGTTGGGCCCTTGAGCAAGGCCCTTAACCCACAATTGCTTGGATTGTAAGATTGTATAAGTTGTAAGTCGCTCTGGATAAGGGCGTCTGCTAAGTTCCGTAAATGTAACATAAAATATACTAGCTTAATAAGCCAGTCCAACTTCCAGGATAATTGTGAAGGGTGAGAGGAAACCTGGTATTATTGGGAGCCAAAATACGAGAACATTCACACGATTACATGGCTGTCCCATCATGCCTTGCTGAATAACACAGTGACCACCATAGTGTTAAATAAAGACTCAATCCCAACCTGTTCTAGAACACTGTTCCAGGGGTATTTTCTTTGCAAGCTCAAGACATAGAGTAATCACGTTTTTGTGTGTTTTTCCGATAATGTATTTCATACTACGCTACTCATCTTCCAATTCAAATAAATACATGTAGATGTCAACACATACAACTCAGTGGTGAGCCAGTCTGACCTCGCAGACAGTGCAGAACACAGCCTGACGCCAGTTTCTCTTGGCTGTGTGTGGGCAAAGCGTGTCCAGCCAACCTGTCCAACAAAAGCTGCATGTGTTTGGCTTGGAAGGCTGCAATACGAGCAGTGCATTACCCCATACAAGTTGTAGCCATTCAGAAAAATCAGTTGGACCTGCCTGTGTCAGATGTGAGTAAAGCTGGACGTCAGCTTTTAACAATGTGACATCTGTATGGTTATTTGACGTGGTACTTAGCAATGATTCTACTTAGCGTTATGCGGAAGTGACAAAAGCACAAGTTCTTTACTTAAGCAAAAGTACTACTAATCTGAGGTCTGACGAAGTTGAAATATGATGTATTGTTTACACAAGTACTATAAAGGTATATGGTTGTAAATGTACTCAACTAAAAACGTATTAGTATTTTTAAAGCCTTTCTAACTCAGTCTTTTAATACTTCTCTGTCACGCTACAGGGTGAAGGACATGTCACTCGGTGCCAAAACCATTGTTGAGGTTTCTTTAGGTTTCTTCTTGCCTTCAGACGATCACTATGTGTTTTTTGTCGTCTACAGTCTCTGTTTTTCTGAATTTGGCTATGAGGGATGTAACAGTACTGTGTGAAATTGGTGGTTTTCCTGGGTGTCGGTTGTTGGAGTTTGTTGCTTTGATACAGCAGCTGCATTCCGCGGACATCAGAATCGTCAATTCCATCTTCAGTTCCCTGTGACGAACAAAAAAGGTTTGGAATGTTCTGTTTCGATAACTTTTGAACCACAAGAAATATTGCAAATCTTGATTTCTGAGAGGATTCTGGTCTTGTTTGATATGCTACATGACCACCTTCCCAGTTTCTATGAACGTGAGAGAGAAAGAGAGAGAGAGAGAGAGAGAGAGAGAGAGAGAGAGAGAAAGAGTGAGAGAGAGAGACAGTGGGAGAGACAGAGAGAGAGAGAGAGAGAGAGAGAGAGAGAGAAAGAGGGAGAGAGAGAGAAAGAGGGAAAGAGAGAGAGAATGAGAGATGAGAGAGAGAAAGAGAGAGAGGTGGTGCTGGATTGATCAGATTACATTGAAAGCTTTGTATTGCAGGAGAGAGAAAACTCTGAAATCAATAAGCTAATTGTTATGAAGCTTGGTGTGTTCTGGGGTGAGGATACACTCGTCCAGCGTTCACACACACTCACCTACACTTCACACAGTCACTCACTGCAGAGAGATTATGAAGGTCACAGTTAAGAGACACCATGTTTTACTACTACAAAAACAACAACAGTCATAATAATAATAATAATAATATTAATAATAACAAAAATTAAAAACTAGAGCTGCATTTCCTGAAGAAACTACAACAGTGCTTGAAATGTGGCAATTTTGGTCTGTGCCCAAGTCACTTGTGGGATTGTGTCCAATACTGCGGGTTTGAGTCCTCATGTGGGCATCATGTGGAATTCTGATCCAATGCTTTTGGAAACATATGTGATTGTGTCTTAATACTTTTTCCTCATGTTGGCATGATAGATTGTGTCACAATACTTTTGACAACATGTTAGTGTTAATTTCCTAACTTAAATCTATAAAAACTATAATAATAATTAAATAAAAATCGGATCAAATACATAGAACATTATACATTCTACTTTTCAAGCATTGCATAATGCATTATAAATTTTTATTACTCTAATTCCAGTCACTAATATTTCTTCTTTCAACAAAATGTACATGCACACACTCACTTACACACACATTGCAAGACATAGAGAAGCACATACTGTTAAATAAAGAGATCACAGAAGGTCTCGGGTTTAATCCCAGGGTGGAGCGGCCTGGGTCATTTCTGGGTGGAGTCTGCATGTCCTCCCTGTGTCTGTGTGGGTTTACTCCGGGTA
>JAUZSU010190723.1:0-12100 GCA_034780255.1 Parotocinclus maculicauda
TAAGGAAATAAGAGGCATATCTATTTAGATTTGTGGACTGTATTAGGAAAAAGTGGTATCCATATTGGATAGGTAAATAAACGGTTTTTTTTTTTGGCCATGTTGGACACTGTATCAATCACAGGCGGTGTTAGGAGGTGGAGTTTGCCCGAATACGGGCGTGAAACATAAATTAGGTGCAGACGCCATCATGTGGAGGTTTTCGCATATTACAACTTCTCCGGTATCCCGTCATTCTCATGTTTATGGTCATACGGTGAAAAATGGCGGACGAGAATAGCAGCAGTCCTCAGTCCCATGGCTTTGCGGAGAAGCTAAAGTCGTGGCTGTCGTGCTCGTGGACGTATGTTTGTGCGGTGTGGTTCGCCATGGTGTTAACTATGATCTATGTGCTGCGGAGTCCACTCAAGCTGCAGGAGTCTGTCGCTGCTGGTAATGTCAAATAAAACCTCAATCTGCTGATGATGGAGCTAGTGTTATTTTAGCGAGCTAGCTTCTTCTATCATAACACAGTGATATGAGGAGTGATCGGATACCCAACCTGCTGATTGGGGCCGGTTTGGATCATTGTGACGGATGTGATGTGATGGTTATTGAGAGTATGGGCGTTCTGGACCTTCACGATTGGTAACATCACAATGTTACCTGTGAATGAGTCTGAGATATGAGATGCTCTCGTGAAATCAGTTTTCATTTTACACTTTGTACTTAATACAAACTGGTTCAGCTACACCTACCTCGTAGGTACACAACTGATTGTATACCAGTTTGTGAAAGGGACCACCAGAGGGTCACCCCAATATCATCCAGTAATATTTGAGAAAAAGATCAACAAAGGAGTGACATGGAGCTTATATGTGTAACACACTTCTATCATATTTGTACAGTTTGGAGTGCCAATTTTGGTCATAGTCTTTTGTCAAAAACCTTGAGTTCATCAGGTGTTATTCTTTTTGTAATTGCTTGCTTTTATTCGCGTTTTGTATGAGTGTGGGCTTGTGTGCCCTACGATGAATTGGCAGACTGGTCAGGGTCGTTCCTGCCTTTTGCCCTGTGCTGCCGGCTAGGCACTGGTTTTCCTGCAAAAATTGACCAGGATTAAGTGGATAAGAAAATAAATGTTCTTCTTTTAGCTGAATAAAATTACAGCAAGTTATGATAACTAAAACTGAGTACATACTATGAAATATAACTGAAATATAATAATTACACTCAGTGTATTGGAAATATGGTCATTTCTGAAGCGTGTACAGCATAGTGTAATAAAATCTCTTGCTTACATTACACATTTAAATTTATGAGTAAACCAAGTGTTTCCTTGTTCCTTCCGATACTGTAATATTTAGTGAAATACTAGTGGTAGATGATGAAACAACGCAGCACATCCAGTCAATTGTAATTAAATAGTTTAAGAAAATGTAGATTCAAATGTAACCATAGGCACTACAGTGATAATTATAGTTATAATATTAAAAAAATGTGGTAATTCATGTTGTGTGTGTACTGTAGGGTGTATTGTTTATTATTATTTTACTACTAGCTTCTCAGCTTCTCAATAGCTTCTTAATATGGTAAAACATAGCATGTGATTACTTATACATTGCTTAACTATATCATCTCGTTCAGACTTGTAACTTAAAACTGAATGTTTTTTATTTAAGGAAACTAAAGCACTAAATGTTCAAATGTAATTATAGTTATTTGTTCTAGCATTGTAGTTTTAGCTTCTGTTACATTCAGTGTCTTTAGGTTTAACTTCACACAGTTACTGTAAAATGTTACCATCATGGCAACTCTTTACTTGTTTAATATATAGGTCGAGTTGATATTATCTTCAGCTTTTTGAAGAATTGAAAAACACAGAATCAGTAATGTTTATTAGTCTGACACTCATAAAGCAAGTGGGGTTTAAACGTTTTTTTTTTTTTTAAACAGCATTGCTGGCATGGAATGATACTGCTTTTTTAACAGGTTTGGAATATGTTTCTATGAAGATTTTTAGAGACTATGGCTATTTATTTCATGTGCAGTGTGCTAGTCATGCTTTAGAGCATCAGGGGTAAGTTTAAGACCATAGAACAACTGTTGAATGGATATTTTTGGCCGGTGGACTGTTTCCGAGTGAGCATTTGCACAAATTGTTTGAAACTCCCAGCTGCTGTGCCACACTACTGAAAGTGTCACGTCTGTGATAACGATAGCCCACCACACACATTATATGTGGTCCGTGGTGGTTATGTCACAGAAGTGACACTGTCAATGTAAGGCAATGGTGGTCATGTGGTGGTCCCTTTCTGTTGATGTTTGGAAAAGGCCAGAGTGACCCATTTGGATTAGTCAGGAATGGTTCCTAAATATCCAATAACTCCATGTTTACCTAATAAATTCACCAGAGTTTATGTTAGAGGACAATAAACTATTTAAATACTTTCTCAACAGCATCCATGTTTTTGAACACACTAACACCCAAGTTCTACGTTGCACTCACTGGGACCTCCTCTCTCATCTCTGGTCTTATACTGGTAAGTCTCTTTCTGAAATTAATCACCATATTGATGCAGTGATTTCTTATTCATGTTGTCAGTGAATGTTAAGGTGTACAGTCACTACATGGTTGTTTCCTGAATGCAATGTAAAACTTGCTTTCTCTATCTGCTTTTGAAATCTTTTAATCACAGATCTTTGAGTGGTGGTATTTCAGAAAATATGGCACCTCCTTTATTGAGCAAGTATCTGTCAGCCACTTGCGTCCTCTCCTTGGTGGTGTGGAAACCAACAGCTCAGCAAGTCTGTTCTCCTCAGCTAACGGAGAAGTGGACCAGCGGCCCAGTGTTTCAGGTAGTCATGCACAGAAACGGTGGTGCTTGAAAGTTTGTGAACCCTTTATAATCATCTATGTTTCTTCATTTATATGACCTTAAACATCACCAACCTATTTAAAGTCCTAAAAGTAAATAAAGAGAAGCCAGTTATAGAATTTAGACAAAATTATTATGATTGGTCACTTATTTTTTGAGGAAAGTATTGCATATCTGTGAGTGACAAAATATTGTGAATTTCAATTCGAAGGTGAAATTACAATCAGGTGTTTTCAGTCAATGATCTGACATTCAGGTGTGAGTGTTTTAAAGTTATCCTGTTTTGTTTTCAAGTTATCTATCATTTTTTGGAAGTCTAATTATGACATCAACAAAGAAAAAGTGTTGTTCATGTTTGACAGGCTGGAAAAGGGTACAAAACCATCTTTAAAGAGTTCGAACTCAACTATTCGACTGTCCCTGAGACCCCAAGGCGAAACTTCTAAGCAACTAAAGACCTCTTTCATGTTGGCCAAAGTTAATGTTCATGAGTGCATCTCTGAGAACAGATTTTTTATTGCAATGAGTATCGCGCATTGTGCCTATTTGGCTGCTTCTAGGTTGGGACAGCTTGCCATCTTTGATGAAATAATGAATTCTCAATCATAAAAGCAAATTCTATAGGAAAATGTTAGGACATCTGTCAGAGAACTGAAATGCAGGAGAATACGGGTCGTGCAGCAAAACCTTTAAGCACATAAGTTGTTTTATGGAAATGGCTAAATAAGTCTTAATATTAATGTCTGGGAATGAACAAGTAACCACTATAATCCAATAGAAATAGTGTGGAAGGACTTGAAACAAGCAGTTAATGTGAGGAATCCCATTAACATACCTGAGCTGAAGCTGTTTATTCAAGATAAATTGGCTAAAATCCCTCCTGGTTATTGTGAGCAACAGTGACCAGAAATGATTAGCTGTATTTATTGCTACACAGACCAAATACTAAAAGCAATGGTTTGACATTTACAGATTTTGTTTATTGCTTTTTCACTTGAGTTTTCTTTATGTGGTATTTTCACTTGTGTGACTGTGTGTTGGTGCTTTAGGTAATAATAATCTGTCTAACTACTAACTAACTTTTAAGGTTAGAGTGGCAAGATAGAACTATTATAGAAGGTTTGGTACACCCAGAGGTGTGAGATTAATATGAAACATTGGCGCATAAATCATGATTAATCTTCCTGTACAGTAAGACTATGTAAGTGAAACTCTACATTTCACCGCAGCAATGAGCACTGATGAGAAAATGGTGTTACAGATCTCAGGAGTGCATTTTCTTAGTTCTTGCTAGTTTTGTCTTCAATGTATTGTTGTAGGTACCATCACAAGCTTAATATTTTACAGTTTTAAGTTTGGCCCAGTTTTGCCCAGCAGTGTATGTTGGAACTCATATTCACGAGCATAAGGTCATTCATTTAGTTTTGCAATTTGCATTATAATATTCGTTTACAGATACCAATATACAGTAATTTACAGATATCAGTGTACCAATGCTGTATTTGTTACAGCAAGTCTTTTTTTTAAAAAAGTAAATACGGTTAGTATGTTAAATTTTACCCATCCATTATCTTCCAGTGCCCACCCAGTAACTCTGGGCACGAACAACCCTTGACAGGGCGCCAGTCAATCGTAGGGTGCACGCACACAGTCACGCACACAATCACACATATAGTCACACACTAAGACCCACTTTAGAGTCACCAATTTACCTAACATGCATGTCTTTGGACTGTGGGAGGAAACCGGAGTAAACATGGGGAGGACATACAGACTCCACACAGAAAGAATATAGACTCCACACAGAAAGGATCCAGGGATTGAACCCGGGACCTAATTGCTGTGAGGCAGCGGTGCTACCCACCGAGCTGCTCAGTGTGTTCAATTGTTATATGTAAAGAATTGCCTGGTCTTTGCTTTTCCCCATACAACTTGTAATGTAATATTACATAATGTTTATATAAATAGGTTGAGCTCCATGAAAGCTGGAAACATTTTTATCGATGTCCATTCCAGTGATAAAACTGGCTCTTTCTGAACTGTAGACTGTGTGGATGTTATATAATTTGTAAGAAGACTGTTCTTTTGAATTCTAAAAAATATTTATTTTAAAATCCTTATATTGCTGTTAAGAAGCTGTGCTGTGCTCCAATGCCTAAATGCCTAATCGATGGTGTGCATCTGCTTTCAGAGTGTAAAGTGTGGAGGAACCCGCTTAATCTTTTTCGAGGTGCAGAGTACAATAGGTATGATAAGCCTGTTTTGGTGGTATTCGCGTCTTTACACACGTTTCAGAATATTTGTACAAATATAGGCCGCCATGAACAATCATTTCCACCTTTCTGTATTGTCTGCAGGTACACATGGGTGACGGGTAAAGAACCTCTGACCTACTATGACATGAACCTGTCAGCGCAAGACCACCAGACGTTTTTTACTTCTGACACACAGCAGCTTAAGCCAGAAGACACAGGTCAGTTTCATATACACTGCTCACAAAAATTAGGGGATATTTCATTAAGGGGAATTTCCCCTAATTCCTGTGAGCAGTATAAAACCCTCAGCTTAAAAACGTTGCTTACTAATGTACTATATGCATGTTTTCAAGTTGACATTGGGTCTGTGTATGTGTTTTATTTAAATAGTTATGCAGAAGGCCTGGCGAGAGAGGAATCCTCAAGCTCGCATCAGAGCTGCCTACCAAGCGATAGAGCTCAACCACGAGTGAGTAAAATGAGCAGTTTAATTAACGTGCAAGGCGTGTTATTAATGCAATGCACTCTGGTGGTACAATGGCAGTTTGCTTGCTCACTACTGTGGTGGCCCGGGTTCGAGTCATGGCAGTGCCTTCCAGCCATGTCAGGAGTCAAGCAGAGATGTTTGGCCATGTCTGAGGGACAGATGGCCAACCCTGCTATGGAAAGATGTCCCATTCAGGGTACTTACTCATTTCTACACTGTGAACCAGACCCCCTTCAACTGTTAATGCACAGAGATACTTTTAAGGTTTCCCCCCAATCTCAGCTGGTAATTAGTAGATTATTGTTTTCTGTAATGTGACACTTTTTAGGATTTTTTTTTGAATGTTAACACATGCATCTGTGTCATAGTTACATGTGAAAGACCGGTTACACAAGAAGTGGCATACAAATTCCTCATACAGTAGTCTTGGTGGAGTTTATATATGGACTGTATCATCTTTCGGTTTAACTGCTATTTTGTGTTTTGGGAGTGGCTCACTCATAAATGATTGTGTACTTTGAACTGTACAATTCATTTTAGTCCTTTGATTTTAGTATGTATAGAAGATTTTTATAAAAAGATTTTTACAGAAGCAGCTGGTGCTGCTGTCCGTGCTCGGGCACGAGTCGTGATCACAGCAATTAGGTGCTGATTACCCAGCAATCATGTAGTGCTTTGGTCTAAGATTCCACCACTGTGGGAATCTGGTGTTCCTTTCCGAGAAGTGCTTTTGGTCTGGCTGTCCACTGTACAGACACGATTGACTGGATGTGTCATGCATAAGGCCAGAGATGCAGAGAAACATATAAGTACAACCTGGAAATACCAGAGAAAAAAATAGCATATGTGGTATTCTAGATTATCTTATCTTGTTTTTTATCTGTTTTGTACTTTTTCATGTTGGTTTATTCATTAATGGTGCTGCTCATAAATTAATAAACCACAGTGACATGCAATCCACAATATATGCAGTGGCCTTGTTAATGTTGATCATATAGCTTGACCTTTATTGTGCATCTTACCTGTGGTTTTTATGGTTCACCAATTGTTTCCTTTAGATTAGCCTGAAAATGTACTAACATTTATTGCTAACATTTTAGTTGCAAGTCTTGTGGAAACAGGAAATATTAGTAACGGTGTTGGTGTCTGTATTTCAGAATGTCTTCAATAGTGTTACGTTCCTCTTTTATTTTACAAGAGGTAAATAGCTCTAGGGGTTAAAAGAGGAAGTAGACAAAAAAAAACAGACTGAAGCAGAGGATTCCAGATGTAGATGATAATACATTTACTGAAAGAATAATCAACAATACAGACAACAGCGGATTGGATTTACAAAGGACACAAACCAATACTGTGTACACACAAACAAATACTTATGCTAACTCAGATGTAGGGTGACTACAGACCCAAACTCTAACCTAAACGAAATACAAAAAAATGGCACCCGCCCCTCACCTAGTGTGTATATACAGATGAGCTCCTAACATACACTAAAGCGCAATGTACACAACACAATACACACCGCTGCGGAAGGAACTATGGAAACACGTAAACAAAGGGATGCAACAAAACGTCCTACTCTTCACACACGGGCACACACACACACACACACACACTAGGGTTAAATTCTCCACCCTCTACCTACTAGCCCCTCGCCTGCAGGAACTGATTGACATCTTAAAGGGGTGAGCTTGCCCCATCTAGTTCCAGCGACATTGAAATGTTGTGCTTTTGTGTATTGAAATGTTGTGCTGATACCCCATCCAACATTCTAATTCCAAGATTCTATCAAATAGTTATGGTGCGTTCAATCGGGCACCCATCATTTAAAAAGATATGACAATGGTTTTGGTCGTAAGTTGGTGACAAGGATAAAAGTTTGCCCCTTCATATTTGTTTTGTGAGTCTTTTAACAGTGCAGGACAGTAGCACCGCTGCCTCACAACAAGAAGGTCCCGGGCTTAATCCCAGGGTGGAGCAGCCTGGGTCCTTTCTGTGTGGAGTCTGCATGGGTTTACTCCGGGTATTCTGCCCAAAGACATGTGCGTTAGGTGAATTGGTGTCTCTAAATTGTCATTGACTTGTGTGTATGTATGAGTACTCCTGAAATGAACTTGTGTATGGATGTAACCTTGTGCATGCCGCTGGATGCCAATAAGCAACGTTAAAAGAAGCCAAATAAACAAAAATCTTACAGTGCAAAACGTTTGTGCCAAATGGCTTTTTCCATTCTTGTTTTTTGGAGAGAACCCACAGATCATGGTTTGAATATCTAATACAAATATAAATAATATAAGAACAAAATTGAAACATTGTTCCCTAATTTACCATCTGCTTTGAGGCCAGTGCATCATAAAAATTATGATACAAGGTGACTGAGTCTGGTGATGAGAAAGCAGACAGAGTACAGGAGAATAAGGATTCACTTAAGGTACATTTTAGATGTGGGTTTCCACCTATTTTAAGTGTATTCAACAAGTAATGTACACTTATTGTATAAACAAATTGATTTGTTGCTTAAAAACCATGCCAGATATACCATGCCTCATTCTAAAACATGAATGAATTCACTGTAAAACGCACTATAAAGTCCATGTAGTTTAGTTTCTTGGACAAAATAAGTTTGAATTGAGTTTTATTGGGACTGGTAATTAAGTTGTTTGTTGTTTGTTTCCACATCTCGCTATTTTTGTATATGTGCATTTAAGCTTGTATAAATCCTGTCTACTACATTTGAAAAACAACTATTGTATCATCAGTAGGTGGGCCATAAGGTTTCTCTGAATCACAGCGTAGGCTGCATCTACTGCCTGTTGTTTTGGGTTGATTTTTGGAAGAGGACAGACTGACAGACTTTAATGAGTGTCTAGAGGGGGCCAGTAGAGCACTTTGCCACTCTAAAATCTTTAAAACCCTGTTTACATTTCCTTAGATGTGCTGCAGCATATGTGCTTCTGGCTGAGGAAGAAGCCACTACCATTATAGAGGCCGAGCGACTCTTCAAACAAGCACTAAAGTTTGGTACATAAACACGTCCACATGCTGGTTTTCACCACAAACATGTCCTGTCTTTAGCTTTGCTTTAAATAATACAAATTGTCTTTTTATTTCTCAGCTGGTAAAGACACAAATCTTCTGGTTTATATCAAGCGCAGATTGGCCATGTGTGCTCGTAAACTGGGACGGATTAAGGAGGCTGTGAAAATGATGAGAGATGTAAGACCAATGTTTATCCTTATATGTAGAATTTGATGTTAATTTTCACTAGTTTTTTATATTCTACTTATTCATTAAAACTTCATTTGAGTTTTAGTGGTCATTGCACATAGTAGTTCTATAATTTCATTCACTTGTCCTTCAGTTTCTCTAAATACTTTATGTAAAGAAACAGTATGTGTGGTGGTGTTGCAGTGTCTATTGTACTGGTATGAGTGGATCAGATGCCGCAAAACTGCTGGAGATTTAAACCATCTCGGTGTCACTGCTGGACTAAAAATATCCAGTCACCAGCATCCTGTAAAACTGATGGTGGATTACTAACACTTGATTAGAGAATGACTTGCACAAACTATGCAGCAACAGATGAGCTAATGTCTCTGACTTTACATCTACAAGGTGGAGCAATAAGCTGTCTCTAATAAAGTGGACAGTGAGCAAACCGTGCTTAAAACTCCATCAGCACCAGTCATACCAGCTCAACACACACTTTCACACCACATTAGTGTCACTGAAGTGCTGAGAATTATCCGACCACCCAAATAGTATCTGATCTGTGCTGGTCCTGTCTGGGTCCTGATCATTAAAGAACAGAGTAAAGGGGACTAACAGTAAAGGGTGTAAGTGTAGAACTACAACCCCAATTCCAATTAAGTTGGGACGTTAAGTAAAACGTGAATAAAAACGGAATACGATGATTTATAAATCCCTTTTAACCCATATTCAATTGAATAAACTACAAAGACATGATATTTAATGTTCAAACAGATTAACTTTATTGTTTTTTTCGAATATTCACTCATTTTGGAATTTGTTGCCTGCAACACGTCCCAAAAGCCAAAAGAGTTTTTGACTGGGAAAGTTGAGGAACACCCAGAAACACCTGTTTGGAACATTCCACAGGTGTGTGTCATGATTTGGTATAAAGAGAGCATCCCTGAAATGCTCAGTCATTCACAAGCAAGGACAGGGTTGGGTTTACCACTTTGTGAACAACTGTGTGAGCAAAGGGTCCAACAGTTTAAGAACAACGTTTTTCATTGTGTAATTGCAAACAATGTAGGAATTTCTTCATCTACAATAATATCATCATTCAAAGAATCTGGAGAAATCTTTGCAAGTAAGCAGCAAAGGCTGAAAACCAACATTGAATGCCCGTGATCTTCAATCCCTCAGGCGGCACTGCATTAAAAACCAACATCATTCTGTAACGGATATTACCACATTGGCTCAGGAACACTTCCAAACCATTGTTAGTGAACACAGTTTGTCGCTCTGTCTGCAAGTACAAGATAAAACTCTACCATGCAAAGCGTAAGCCATATATCAACAACACCCAGAAACACCACCGGCTGATATGGACTGACACAAAGTAAAAAAGTGTTCTGTGGTCTAATGAGTCCACATTTCAAATTGTTTTTGAAAATCATGGACATTGATACTCTGGGCCAAAGAGGAAAAGGACTGTTCATATTGTTATCAGCACAAATTTTTAAAGTCAGCATCTCTGGTATGCGGGTGTGTTAATATCCATGGCATGGGTAACTTGCACATCTGTGAAGGCTCCATTAATGCTAAAAGGTACATAAAGGTTTTGGAGCAACATATGCTGCCATCCAAGAAACATATTTTTCAGGGATGTCACTGTTTATCTCAGCAAGACAATGACAAGTCACATTCTGTATTATACAACAGCGTAGCTTCGTAGTAAAAGAGCGCAGGTACTAGACTGGCCTGTCTGCAGTCCAGACCTGTCTCCCATTAAAAATGTGTGGCGCATTATGAAGTGCAAAATACGACAACGGAGACCCCGGACTGTTGAGCAACTGGAGTTGTACATCAAGCAAGAATGGGAAAGAATTCCCCCTACAAAGCTACAACAAGTAGTTTCCTTAATTCCCAAATACTTATTGAGTGTTAAAAGGAAAGGTGATGTAATACAGGGGTAAACATGTTAAACTATTTTGGATTGTGTTGCAGGCATCAAATTCAAAATGAGTGAATATTTGCAAAAAACAATCAAATTGATCAGTTTGAACATTAAATATATTGTTTTTGTAGTGTATTTAATTGAATATGTGCAGAAAATAATGTTTTTATTTATGTGTTACCTAGCCTCCCACAACTTCATTGGAATTGGGGTTTGCAAAGTGCAGTCACGACCAAAACTTTAATTATAAACAGAAATTATACACTGCTCAAATAAATGGGGGATAATTCAAACTAAAATATTTCATAATGAAATATGCCCTAATTTTGTGAGCAGCATAAATCTAGACTTTTGCACAACACTGTATAATATATTGAAAATGTTGAATAAGTTTTTTTTGCATGCTGTTTATTATTAGTCAACTTTGAATGGGTTACTTGTGATTTTTATTTTCTTTGCTTTGTATTTTTCTTCCTTAGTTAATAAAAGAATATCCCTTACTTGGAATGTTAAATATCCATGAAAATCTGTTAGAAGCGTTGTTGGAACTGCAGGCCTACGCTGACGTACAAGCAGTGTTAGCAAAATATGATGGTGAGCTGAAGATTTCATTTACAATTGTGTTTTCTCAGTAGGAGGCTATTTAAAGTCATGACATTACTGTACTCTGACTGTGCCATGTTGAGTAATAGTCGTGTGTAATCTTTTCTGTTTTGTTATCTGCATTCTAGATATCAGTTTGCCAAAATCTGCCACTATATGCTACACATCTGCATTACTTAAAGCACGAGCAGTGTCAGACAAGTAAGTGTTGGGTGTGCCTGCTGGGCGAGTTGTGTGCATTCTCAGAGTTGAATACACCTTTTTTTTTTTGCTTTACAGCATTAAATTGTATTGTATGTGTGTCTTTGATTCAGGTTTTCACCTGAAACAGCCTCAAGGCGAGGTCTAAGCACTGCAGAGATGAATGCTGTAGAGGCCATACACAGAGCTGTGGAGTTCAACCCACATGTACCAAAGGTTAGACATACGTGATCTCTTGTGCTGTCTACAGATTTATATTGGAGTTTCTTTGCTATCAAAAATTCTTGCTGTCATGTTTGGGATATTTTAATCCTTTAACTTGTTATGCTCCAATAGTCATATTGAACATCATATTGAACACATATTGAACGTCATATTGCTAGCTTGGACCTAGAAGGTCCTGGGTTCAATCCCAGGGTGGAGTGGCCTGGGTCCTTTCTGTGTGAAGTCTGCATGCATGCACACACGCACACAAAAACACACACACACACACACACACACACACATACACATACATACATACAAACCGGATTCCAAAAACGTTGGGACA